>JAQFJB010000023.1:17997290-18008601 GCA_029874875.1 Naso minor
ACATACTAATCTATGCAATCAGCAGCAACAGATGATTGGTGATTAATTACTAGTTCTCATATTGTTTCTGTCCTCCTCTTCAGGCCGATTTGACTGGAATAAAATGGCGGCGTTTCGTGTGGCAAGGACCCATCTCTTCGCCCATCCTTTTCCCTGTGACTGAGGAGGACCCTATCCTGTGTAGCTTCAGCCGATGCTTGGCAGCAGATGTACTGAGTGTGTGGAGAAGACACCACACCCCGGGTCGCAGAGAGCTCTGGCTGTTCTGGTGGGGGGACGACCCCAGTTTTGCCGAGCTTATCCACAATGAGCTCTCAAGTAAGTCCATCGGACATCTCCAAAAACATCTCAAAATGGGGATTTGTAGTTCAAGAAATATCATAGTTGGTTTACACTTAAACATATTGTATTACCCTGCGTAAATAACAAATTCACACATCTACCCTGAATTATGTGTAATCTGGTACAATCTTAGCAGGTATTAAAGTGCTTTAGAGTTGGCACGACTGCCTTATTTGTTAAAATCAAGAAGGAATAAAAAGAAACAAGATAAACGACAAGGGGAATGATTGATTTTATTCGACAGATATTTTTGGAGCTGTTGTGCTGACAGAGAATTGCAGGCAAGATCGGTTCATTTGTGGAAACTGCTCATGTTTTGTCATGTTTAGTGACATATAACAGCGCCAACTATTCTAAAGAGTGGCCAAAAGTTTTATTGCAGTTTTAATGATACAAGGTCTGATGGTAATAAGTTATGATAGACCAACTGATATGTGGCTAACAGGCCTTTTAAACTCTCTAAAGCCGAGGAATCCATTGGCTCTCAGCCATGGAGGTACAGACTTTTATGGTAGCATAAAAGAAAGCTGTCTGGCATCACAGTCTTTATTTTTGGAGGAATGGGCTATTCCAGCTTTGGTAATAATCATATGTGTTTAAAAAAATTCCCCTTAGGGGCTGCCATACTGGCCAGGAATTCTGTCTCCTGTCTCAAGTAGGGTCAAGCGTTACCTGAAGACAAGAGCGTAGTCCTCACATATCAAAAATGTCCATGAGTAGGCTTGGAGAACAAATTTAGAACTTTTTAAATTAACGTTTCACCATCTGTAGACATAAAGGCAAATTTTCTGTCAGTGCCAACAGTTTAGGGACTATTTCGATCTTGTTTTTGCATGATGAAAACACAAGAATAAATGTTGAACCCTGATGTTTCTCATATGTTCAGATGGGACACTTAAGTTATCGCTGTGATCAGATGTTTATAAACCAGTCAGAGCCTTCCTGTTTGTTTCAAACCCATTCAGCACACCACAGGCAATAACTAACATTTAAAGGTTTTCTTAATCAGCAAGGAAAGATGTTTGTTGGTGGGGAGTATCTGGTTTAAATGCATTTGCCTTGTTTGCAGGTGAGGAGGACGGTGAGTGGGAGAGTGGCCTGTCCTACGAGTGTCGAACGCTCCTGTTCAAAGCCATCCACAACCTGCTGGAGCGCTGTCTCATGAACCGCGGCTTCGTCCGCATTGGCAAGTGGTTTGTGAAGCCGTACCAGAAGGGGGAGAAGACCATCAATAAAAGGTGTGTGTCCTGCTTTCCGATAGCAGACGACAAAATTGTACGACGTGCCATAAATTGTCAAATTAAAGCCCACACTTACATAGCTGGTGTGTGCTTTGTTTGAATGAGTGGGAATTGCCTGCACCTTTACCTGTTGTATGTGTTTAAGAACACTCTGATGCCATTTTTAGTTATCTGTTGCCTTGGTTTTCTCTTTTGCCAGAAATACTCTTCTCAGTAAGTCAGTTCCTCACTACTGAATGATTTTACTTTTGTCAGCGTTAAGCTGCTATTAATAAATCTCAACACTTACTGCAGAGGTTTCACAATGAATATCCTTCTAGTATAAAGGAAGGGGCTGTGCTGCCTTGACAGCTTGAAAAATGTCAATGTGAAATTTATTTGAAAGTTGAAAAAGCCTAAAAATCAGCGTCAGAAAAGGGTATTATTAGGCGAAGTGGCGTCAGCTATGTTGTTGTTATTGCACTGGTATGTAGCTATAGTGAAGATCTTCTTTCACTTTAATCAGAAAGGTCTAACTTAGACATACCTCAAGGCAAGAGGCAGAAGAAGATGTTGTGAATTGTATTCATGCTGTGGAGCTGAACATTAGTCAGAATATGGTATTTGAGTTTTGGTCAAGACTTGTGGCACGTGGGGGTTGGCTTACACAGTTGTCTCTACAAAGACACGGATTTACTGTGAAACAACATATTTATTGGGAACAACGTGTGAAGCGTTAAGCTCGTTGGGTGATTATGTGTGTTATGCATATGTGTGCTGCGCTGGGGAAAGCCTCTTTGGACAGATGTGTCCTCGCTGTTATGGAAGTTTTGCTTTAAACGTTCCACAACAATTCCTGGCCTGTGATGGCCTTTAATCACTTAAATTCCCATGTTGGACTCAAACGGAGAAATGGCGCTCGCAGCTGTATTCGTTCAACTGTGTTGTTGTAACAAGCTGATGGCTGTTTCTGGGAATGAGGCATCATCTTATTCAGGAGAAAATGGCTTGAACAAATATCCACAGGCTCTCCGTAAGCTGTGTAACCAGGACATTAGACTGCTGACCGTGTACCTACTGCTCTGATTTAACTGCTTTAAGATTTTATATATATATATATTTTTTTTTAGCACTCTTCAGTTAGTTATGTCTCATATAAAAATTAACAGCTAGATCCCTGTTGCTTTGAGTAACCAAGATCAGGGAAATTCTTGGAGAAAATTCTGATTCCTGGAATGAAATCAGATGTAATGATGTGATAGAATTTGACAGGATTGTTGCAGTTTTCTAATTGGATCATCAGCTTAATACATTTTTCACCTGGTTTAAGAGTCCTGGAGAATGTTGCGTAATGTCTCTATCAGTTTAGACTTTTCTAAGGCAACAGAGCAACACTTTCCAGGGTAATGTTTAATGTCCACACCTCCACTTTCCTCAGCTGCACAGTATAACGGCTCTGTGTTGTCTTTGCTGTAGAAATGCAAGCTTCAGGTGAACCAGCAGCAGCACATAAATAACTGTCTGGTTCAGAGTGGGTTTTTGCAGCTGCATTTCCTTACCTCTTGCACATAAGGGTGGTGACATAGATTTAGCGTCCCCCTTTGCTTTTGAATGAGGGGCCTGGTGTATCCTGGAGTTCCCTAACAAGCTAATTCAAGCCTCTGCTTCTTTTTTGGCTGTGTTGATCCAAGCTGACTTGTGTTTGATGCACAGCCCTCTGGCTCAGCTCCCTCTGGCAGCTTTGGCAGCGCTTTCAGAGAGTTTTAGCAGCTATATAAAAGAGTTGTTGCATAGAACAGGAGGGGATTTCTTGCTCACTGGCGTTCAGCTCCTGGTTTTACATAAAGATGTCTGCAAGTGTGTGTTGAGGCGGGATCGCAGCACCTCTAACAGAAGAGTCTGGCAGCCTCGCTGTCGCCTGCCCTCTCTGGCTGGTAAACAGGGTAGTCTTTGGAAAATGCTGAGTGTGCATTGTGGTTTTACAGCAACCATGTCAACAAGTACTATTTTAGTGCATTTAGCCACTTAGCTTTCCAGAAGTAGTGAGAAAACAAATATGAATATCGTTGTAACATTGCAGGACTATAATAATCTTCCGTGTGTATTTTTAGACTCATGTTTTTTTTCCTGTGTGTTGTGAGGAGGTATAAAAAAGGATCAGTAGGGGTTGGAATATCAAGCCACCCTATGATTCAGTTAGATTACAGTTTCAGATTATCAATTTGATGTGATAATAACAACGATTACAGATGCATCTTGATGCATGTAGGCACTCTGAAATTTTCCAAATGTCTGTACTTGATCTAAAAACATGTAAAAAGAATCATTTTATAAAGGTGTCAGCATTAATGATTGAATTAAAGTAACTTGAAATAACTTGGCGGTCTTAGCTTGGTGAGCTAGGCAAATCCACTTTGAAGATGTAGCATCCAGAGCAACATGTTAACTAGGGCTGCACAATATCAGGAAAACTTGCAGTGTGCGGTAATTTTGTTGAATATTGATGATGATATGATTTGTGATAGTTAAACAAATATTTAAGTTTAGAGTTTTCACGTCTTTCTGCTTTAGGTTTGTGCTGCTAACAGACTCCACACAGTGAATAGCCTTTAGTGTGAGTGAGGTCATATCAGAGTCATGAGATGACAGTGTAGCCTGGTTGAAGGTTTCCCGCGGTAGTCTGTGTTCCCCGTGTTACACGGTGGTGAGACATACACTGATTACATTACTTGCCCAGTGGTACCCCATCGTCATTTTGCCTTTTTTAAAATCAATATTGTCAGACAGACAGACACTCTCGCATCCATGCGGCACGGCGAGGCCAGAGTTGACACGTTTCACTTATAACATGACGAGTAAGGAAAGTTGACCAGAAGGATGATGGCAGGGGATAAGTTGTCAAAGTGAAATGCAAAAAGCACCTACTTTGCAATATTTTGGATGATAAAAAGGAACTTAATAACTTGACTGAAAGAGAAGTTACATTATTTTGTTACCTGTCACGTGTAGCTCTTGACCTAACAGCTCCGTTCTTGTTCTATTATATTTACAGGTGGTATAAAACTAGTCCCAGACATATTTAAAGTTGATCCGCTGTCAACAAATGCTGAAAATGACTTGTTTTGCTCCACAAACACTTTTAGCGGTCAGCTAGCCAAGCTCAGTGAACATGATGTTGTATTTCCTGTGAGTAGCCTAATAATCTGTTCCATTGGCAGTATTTGACTGGCCAAATATATTGACATGCAGTATCTGAATGCATGGCACGTGAAATCATAGCTTTTATCGCAGTTTAAGCTGTCTTTTGCGATAAGTCTATCACGCATACCGTGCAGCCCTGATGTAAACAACTCGATCAAACCGTGCTATCTTAGTATTAGCTGTAGCAGAACGAAAAAAGTTAGCTTTTAGACAGCTGGCAATGTCAAAACTGTCAAAAATTAGCACTCGATTAGCACTGGTTGTGGTTGCTCTTAATTTTACATAAAAACTAGAATGTTCCTTAATTAAAACTACTTGATGCCTGTTTGTAGAGGGACAGCTTCAGTTGTGCCACTGGGCCTGCTTTAATGTCCCTCTCAACAGCAGAGCAGCTGAACACTGACAACAAATGTGATATATTGTCTATTTTACATCATGACATTAATTATCTTGTCTAAAATAAAGTCAAAGATCAAATTAACGGGCCATGTTTTTTTTCCTCATATCCGTGTAAGTAACAGCTGTCACGTGAAAGCCTGATAAGCATCAAAATGGCACCAGCCAAATTTGCAAGTAGTTGTACTTCTCACACACACTCTACCCCTTTTCAGTCGTCTCTTGGTTCCCTCCAACAGTGATTTAGAGTACACTGACAGCCTCACTAGCCTGCAGGGTTTTACATTAGGTTTGAGGTTCTGGCTGCAAAGTGAAGCTTTAGTCTTTTTTCCTTTATTTTTTTAACAGCTTAATGCTGTGGAGAAGGCCTGAGGACACATTTCTCTAAACATTACAATACCTCTTTTGTCTTTTACTCACCATGCAGTGAGCACCTGTCCTGCGCATTCACCTTCTTCGTACATGGCGACAGCAACGTGTGCACAAGTGTGGAGATTGCTCAACATCAGCCTCTCCAGCGACTGAGCGAGGAGCATCTGAGCCTCGCCCAGCAGAGCTCCAGCCCCTTGCAAGGTAGGAACACGCAGGCTGAGCACAGTGTCAAAACGTTTTACTTTTCCATAATACATTTTTCACTGGGTTTATAAGTGGAGTTATCCTACATAAAGTTTGTGACTCCTTTGTGCCCTGCAGTCATCCTGAGCCCTTACGGCTTAAATGGGACCCTCACTGGTCAGGCTTTCAAGATGTCGGACCATTCTACCCAGAAGCTCATTGAGGAGTGGCGGCAGTTTTATCCCATCAGCCCCAATCCCAAGGAGGTCCAGGAAGACAAGATTGAGGATTCCGACTGGGAGGACGACTCCCTGGCAGCTGTGGAGGTCCTTGTCGGTAAGACATCCCAAATGTGTGAACAAACTGTTTGTGGTTATCTGTCTAAAGTATGTTTGATTCATTTTAAAAGTTATGTGTAGTAATATATTTTCCTAAGCCTGAATACAGGCATTGTGGGTGGAGTTGCACCAATCAAATCGCTAGCCGATCAATCAATTTTACCGCAGTAAGAATAATAAAGAATTTTTAAAAAATCTTTTTGCCTGTATCAGCACCCTCCAGTCATTACGTGAATTTCTGTTTTATATTCTTTATATTCTGTTTTTGAAAACCTCTTTTGCTTGAACTAAATACATTTTTTTGTAGAGGAAAAATCAGAAATTGCAAAAATCAGTACCAAAGGTCATACTTTTTTAAAATCAACAACTGAGATCGGCCAAGAGAATTTCAATCAGTGTACCCCTAATTGTGGAAAAGTTCAAAGGTTGAAAATTGGCTTTATTTTACGTATTTCTATGGGCTTTGTCGACAAATGTTGCACAGTATCTTATAAGTAAAAATACCAGTGTAGTCTTTATGAATGGATGGACTGAAGTTAAACTGTATAGCTGTAACAGAACCCATAAGGCTTTAAAAAATAGAGAAAAGTGCCAGTACCGCCTCCACTTTCCTGTTTGAAACAATTATTTTGCCCGTGAAAAATTTGTCAAGAAGCTCAATTGAACTGAAGTGACATTAAGGAATTATCAGTTCATCACATTAAGTGGCTGTTCAATTGAATTGCAATGTCACAAGTATGTGATCAAAAAAATTCTTGGCCAATAAATAATTGTGCTCGTTCGGTTGCAGCGGGAGTTAGGATGGTTTACCCTTCCTGCCTGGTGCTTCTCCCCCTGTCGGACCTCCCTGCTGTGGTCCCTCAGGGCTCAGCCAACACCTCAGGAAGCCTGTGTGGTACTCAGCAGGGCCAGGCTGCTCACAGAGATCCTGCCATGTCTTCTGTCACTCTGACTCCTCCGACGTCACCAGAGGAGGCTCAGACTGGTAAGACTTGTTGCTAAACACATTTATCAGGCTTTGTTTTTGTGACATTCATCGAACCAACAACATTCTCTTTCCCTCATAGACTATCAGCCTGCCCATAGATGGCTCAAGTTGTCCTCTGCATCTGACGGCTACAGCTCTAACAACACTCTCCATGGGGGTAAAATCCCTCGCAGGCTGGCCGGCCAGATGGTGGAGTCTGTATGGCAGGAGTATAACATAAACCGTACAGGACACAAGTATGTTTGATATCATTTATCCCTGACATTAACGTTGCCTGCCAAAGAAGTCTCTCCATGGTCACTGATAAAATGTCATTCTGCTGTTTGTAAACAGGAGGAAGTTTACAAACTTGACCAATGGGACCTGTGAGGAGGAGTCAGACAAAACTGGACTCTGGGATTTTGTTGAGCCCACTCACAGGCCACATTGCAACTGCTCAAGGTAAGGCTGAATGGAATGCGCTTAAAAGTGTTTAAAAAAAAAAAAGTATCTTGTGAGCATTATTTGTTTTCTTGTTTGTTCACAAAGGCATAAGAGCCAGAAACAGCGATCGAGCAGCACCTCAGGACACCCCCCCTCATCAGGCCAGCCTGTCCAGCCCGCCCCAAAGCACAAGCTGGGCGAGAAGCTTGAAAAGGGGGAGAAGCAGCAGAAGAGGCCGCAGACACCTTTTCACCACCGCAACTCTGTGAGCGAGGAGCAGTCGCTGGAGCCGCAGACCCAGAGGCTTTGTTTAAGATCACAGGAGGAGGGCTCGTATCCCAGCCTGCACCACGTGGACACGGTGCCTTCCAAAGCTCCCACGCTGCACATGCATGGCCCCCCCGCAGACCTTGTCGGATCCCCGCCTCCACCTCCTCTCAGCCCACACCCCTGCGATCACGTAGAAGGTGACATGACTCCGGGTGGCATGAAGAACTCGTCCACACCCATTCACCAACCGTTCTACCCGCCGTCAGTGGAGCCCTGTCTGCTGCCACAGAAGGGCTCCACTGAGGAGCCTCCGCTGGAGAACATGCCTATGCCCCTGCCCTTCCCCCCAGCCTACAGCGAAACCTTGGAACCCACTGTCTTTGTGGGATCTGCCATCAACCCCAATGAAGACTCCACTCACAACCCTTGGAAGTATTTCAACCTGCCCAGGAAGAAGGCCACTAATTTCCTGACACCCCAACTACCTGTGGATAAAATACGAGATGATTCTGGGGGAGGCGCAGGAACAGAAAATGTAGTGTCTGTCACTGAGTAAGTATTTAAAAACTCATTCCTAGCCACATATAAACAAAATCTGGCAGCTTGTTCAAATGTCCTGCCTGCATGTGTCTGAACATCCTTTCAAAATTTCTTTCCTCTCAGGTTGATGTCAGACTCCATGCAGCCCCTAAAGGTGTCCGAGGAACTAATCAAGACGTACGCCCAGCGGAGAAACAGCCATCTTGTCTCCGCTACAGGAGATGGAGAACAGAGTGAGGAGCCAGACCCCTACGCCTTCGTGGAGGGAGACGAGGAGTTCAGCTTCACTGAGAAGAAGGACAAGCCTGGAGCCGAAAGAGAGGGCAACAGGAAACACAAGGTGGGTTCCTCTTGGTTATAAAGTTTGTCTCCTACCAGTAACTCTTGGCTGCAAGTGAGCATGAGATAGATTACAACTTTGATAACAGATTATAAAACTATCATGTACCAACAATTAGCACTCGACTTTTATTGGAGTTTATTGATTTATAACATCCTGGAATTTGACATAATTTCAGACTAAATGTTTTTCTTCAACTTCAGTTCCAGTAAGGCTGTTTGTTTTTTAGACTACATTTAACAATATTGTAGTTGTGCTTTATTTATTTATTTTTTTGTTAAATAGAAAAAAGGGTTTGGAGGAAAACTGCATGTAAAATGCACATTTATTATATGTTTGGATATTGGAGGTTAAAGGTTTGGGTACAGTAGTGGTTCACTCACAAGACCTTCAGGTTCTGGTTTACCATCAAAATCATGTTTATTAGGTCGATTCTCATGTCAGTGCCTTTCAACAAGTTTTTCCTCGGATGCTGTGCAGTGGCTGCCCGCTTCTACTCATGGATAAGTTTACCAATTTCACTGCCATATACTGATTAGATTGCGTGTTACAATAAAAACAAAATCTTACTAGTGATACACATACAAAAATGTTATACAACAGATACAAAAATATTGCAGCAATGTATTTTTTGTTTGTTTGTTTGTTTTAAAGTTTCATGGTTTTTACTTACTGTAAAATAAATAAAAATGTGACGTTAACCTGCTGGACTCGTGCAGGTGCGTCCTTCGTGTAGGCACACAGTGACCCATTTGTAAAATCGTTGTCAGGAGCTGATTAACTTATCGGGTTACCTTTAACATGTTGTGATTTTCAGAACAAGTTTAATAACGATGACTTTGTACGTATGTAAAGACAGCCTCCGTTTCCCTGATACATCCTTTGTGTGAAATTAAGTGATTGTTTTCCTACAACATCACAATAAGTTCTCTTTTTTAATTTTTGTTATTAGGGGGAGGAAGGAGCTGGAACTTCAGCAGACGGTGAGATTTCCTTCCACTTGTCTGCTCGGGCCTTATGTTTGACATTAAATGAAGTGTTAATTATTTGGTGTCTTATTTAAGGTCTCCTCTTCAATTTATTCTTTGCAGCAGATGGTCAGGGTCCATCCAGTAATAAACCCTCAGCCTCAACCAGCCTTATCCATGAGAACGACTTGGCTGTGTCCTTCAGCGACTTGGACAAAATCTTCAACTCAGATGAGGATGATCTAGTGGTAAGTGCAGCAGTGTGGGCTAAATGAATTTTATGGCCCTAAAAAGTTGAAGTTGTTCACTTGATAGGGAACTGCTGCTTATGTAGGCATGTGAAGCCTGCGGGAACAATGAAGTGATATGTATTGAGTGTATGGTTTTGTTTTTCTGTGTCCACACAGCCTGGATCTAAAAGAGCAGGAATTGGTGCGGAGGACAAGTTTGGTTGTAAAGACACTAAAGCAGCCACGTTGGACCCTCTGTCTTGCATAAGTACGGAGAAAAATCATCACTTAATCATTGTAAAAAGGTCAAGGTAATATTTTTTTTTTTCAAGAGAAGTAATAATGTTTTATTTCTGTAGGTTCTGCAGACCTGCACCAGATGTTTCCCACCCCGCCCTCCCTGGAGCAGCAGGGCTACTCTCCCATGAACTCCGGCAGCAAGGACAGCCTGGAAGCAGGAGCGGGCCTCACCCTGTTGGACGGCAGCCAGCTTAACAACCACTTCAAGATGGAGGTGGAGGAGGGATTCTGCAGCCCGAAGCCATCTGAAATAAAGGTATGACATGTTGCACTCCTGCCAAGTGTGAAGCAAGTGGGAAAATATACTTGCATCAGTGTTTTTCACCACTATTAATTTGCCTGCAGGACTTCTCCTTCGTGTACAAGCCGGAGACGTGTCAGTTGTTCACCGGCTGTTCCATGTACGCCCCCTTGAAGACGCTACCCAGCCAGTGTCTGTTGCCCATCAAACTGCCAGAGGAGTGTGTGTACACGCCCAGCTGGACCCTGAGCAAAATGGAACTGATTCCCCCAGTGACGAATGTCAACCTCCTCACCAAAGACAGGTCAGTGCATTAAGCGTTACAGAGGGTCAGCGCAGTCCTTAATTTTCAGTCTTTATTTCAGTACAGTGGAGGAAAGGGGACCACTCCATAGAAGTGATCTGTTTGAGTAGATTTTCATTGAAGTATTTATTATTGAAAGAAATGTATTACAATATATATTTCTACAGCAGCAAATATAGGCATTTTCAGACCAAGAGAACCATTTCACAGTTCCAGAAACTTAGCTCGAAGGACCTTCCATTCCATTGCATCCGCACTGCGGGAACTGCAAACTATTATAGTTCTTAAAATGTCATTTGCAGCAGCTTTTTTAGCTCCAACTCTAGTAAGTAAGTGTACGTTGCTCAGTCAAACTCAGGAGCCAGCTTTGGCAGCTGCTGCTTTTAAAAACGAGCTCATAATGAGATCACTGTTGTTTTTTCGTTGTATCTTCACTGTGCTGAGATTCACTGTACGCTGTCACCACATACTTGGGTGGTAATGCAGGAACGTTATTAGGGTTCAAACCCCGAGGGCAGGGTAGAACCCTTCTAAGATTCACCCGGTTTATTATTTTTCTGCCGCAACTTGGCACAATAACTGGAAAGTGTGTGCATCAGGTTCTGAAGAAATATGAAGCCAATTGGCCACATGGTGGCGCTGTAATTAAGGATTG
>JAQFJB010000023.1:18071422-18084430 GCA_029874875.1 Naso minor
TCCTTTATGAGATATTCTCAGATGAAAAGAGTCAAAAGAAAATATATGTAATGTTTTACAATGTCAGCTTCATCAATTTTTATACATAGTATGGAAGCTATGGAATGCTCTAAAAACACCTGTTTGGTGCATTCCACAGGTAAACAGGTTCATTAGTAACAAGTGATAGTATCATGTTGGGTATAAAAGGAGCATCCTCAGAAGAATGGGGCCGAGGTCACCACATGAGGAATTTGACTACACAGGCACCACATGAACACTTCATAGAAAATTTTGTTGGTAACAGGTAAAAATTGGTAAACAGTCATTAAAAAGTTGTTGGTATTTGTGTTTACAAAACATCCAAACCTTTCCGGAATTGTAGTTTAATTGTGTCACCTCTGACAGATCACATTACTCTAACCAGCTGGCCACCTTTAGTTTAATTTCAGGTTATTCCTGAAGGAACTTGGTTGTTAAGTCAAGACTGTATTACGTTTAAGAGTAAACAAATCGTTAAATCTGAGAGTACGCTTAAACTTTTTGAGACATTTTAAATCATTTTTTATTCCAGAACTTTTCTTTACCCCTTAACCTGCCCAAAATGTTAAAGAAGCGTTATTAAAATAATGAAATCATTATTGGCTCAGTCAGGAACGCAGCTGCCAATGTTTAGAAAAACATAATGTAACCACTGATTTGCTGAACTTGTTTCAGGTCATTGTATTACAAGTTCCTCCAACTACATCTTCAGACTTTGGTGCAAAATTCTTTTTGTCATCTTTCTGTTTTGAGTGTCAGAGGACAAACTGTAGATGATGAAAGCAATAATGTTGGATGTTATGTTTATGTGTTTCAAGCTCACAAAATAGCCTAATTTGAGGGAATTATCTCAAAATATAAGATTTTATTAGATTTGTTTTTAAAAATTAGAATATTTTATATAAGAAAAAAAGGTATTGTAATCTATTGCCCAAAAAACAGATTCTCATGTTGTAGTCTTATATAATAAAGTTTAAAAACTACAGCTAATGCTCCAAACGTTAACAATCATTTGATCTTTCGTTTCTATTTCACTTACATGAACGATGAGAGAGCAGGAGAGAGAAAAGTCACTATAAACCCTTTTAAATTTTCTCTGTAAGTATCCACATAGTATGCAGGAATTATTTTACCTTATTTTAATTTACATATTGGACCTTTTTATGTTCCCTTTGTTACTGTAAATGTTTTAATGTTCCAGTCAGTTTTCATCAACCTGTGAATCAGCTTACTGTAGAAATGTTTCACTTACAGATCCCCAGTCAGTGTAAAGCAGTGACATAAGATGAACAAGTACCACAAAGTAGCTATTTTTCTGAAAGTTTGATGTTTTTTAGTTTAAACAAAGCTCTGACCCTTTATTGGATTCATCCTAACGTCATGAAAGTGAAAGATGTTAGAGTAGTTGGAGTGTATTGTTTGACCACAGGAGGGCAGCAGAGGCTCATTTTGTTTGTTTTAATGCAGACCATTTGCTGATGACATCCGTGATGCACAAATTTCTTAGCTCAGGCCTTCACTTTACTTGGAGATTGAATTGGCTCATAATAATTGGCTGACAAGAGGAAGGTTAAAGTTAAAGGGTAATTATGTTCTGCTGCTACAGGTGAGTGAACCTGCCCGTGACATTGACCTGGAAATGACCCTGAATTTCATGTGATAAGCACAAAAAAAGGTAAATTTAGATATGTAAAGGACACATATGTGTCCAGTTGTGGCTGAACATTATTTTTAAAATCAAATGTTCACGGCCATGTCCCTGTAGAGACATTAAGAATCAATCAGATCAGACATTGCTGCCTTTCTGTTCATGAATGTGCAATCAGGCCTTTTCCACCCAGTCAATGGACTATCAGCTGATTTTGATGGTGTTTCCATGATGTTTTCAACAATGACATAATGTCCCTACAGATGGCTCAAAAAATCTGATTTTACCATTGTATGTTAGTGAAAGTTAGGATTTTTCAAAGATATGTTCAGATCTGTTTAAGTAAAGTTAGCAGTATCATAGTGTAAAAATACTCCTTTCAAGATTTTACTAGAGTGAAAGCTCTGAAGCAATATGAACAAGCTGTACTTAAAGTATCTAAAGCAAAAGCATACATTACACAGAATCACCCATTACAGTGTTAAATCTATGTGTTATTAGATTATAATTAGTGATGCATTAAAGCGACTATATGTAAGATTTTTCCCACTACTTACAGTACACCTCATCTACAGAGGTCAAATAAGTACTGTGTACTGTATGAACAGGCTTGATGTCTACTTTCAACTGTGCTCAGGATGTAGAAGAGTGCAGCAGCAACAGAATGACTTAAGGACATGAAACTCTTCCCATAGAGGGAGTTGAACTCGGGCCGCCTGAATAAAACGAAACAGAAAACTTCACAGCTCGGCCATTTGTTTGCAAATTTCAAACACTGTCAAATGATTGAAGCAGATTTGACTAACTTTTTAAGAAACACACAAAAGACTTGAGATTTGAGTGAGGATTAGTTGCTAGTCAGTGCCAAAATGCCAAATATAGCACCATAGCATGTAAGCAGCATTCTAATGTTGCAGGTGAAAACAGGCTGTCCTTTAGCAGAGAGGCCCTGGTCACTGTTACAATGTATATGATAGATAAGATAGTTTTGTAGTAAATTCACTGCATATGTCAGAATGTATTTGTGCCCATAGCTGAGATTGAGTTGTTAGTAGCAACTGAAAAATTCTACATTCATGTTTTTGTAATTTTTTGGTATGACTGTGCTGCTTGATCTCTGCTTAGCTCACCCTGTACTCACCTGCTCAGGTGGTTTCCAGTTAGTTGAGGCTGAGAGGGTAAGTTTTGGTCGATAACTATCACTTTTTTTTGCATTTACTTTTGTATATCAGCCTTCTTCTTAAATGTCATAACATCATCTGCCCTTCATATGGGGTGGGCTACATGTTCTTTTCTTGTTGAAACATAAGAAGCAAAAATGTATTTTGACAGTTTCTACCACAAAGGGATCAAAATATACTTATGCATTTATATATTTTCATACCTCAGATGCAGAAATATTCAGGTGATTCTGGCAAAATCAGCTTATCCAGAATTCATGACTTAATTTACATATAAAAATAAGTCATTTGCAGCTGTCACATGCTTTCCCTGTTGGTTATGATACGGTATCTGATGGAAAACAGAGCAGAAAGTTGTTTCGTCCTCTTCCACCTTGAAAGCAGCAGTTGGTCTGAGACCAAATGGGTGTGCAGTCTTGCTTTGGTTGTCTTTCTACTTGTTTTCTGATGGGTCTTGTAGTTTCATTGCTTTATTGTTGGTTTTTTTTTAATCAGGCTTAGTTCTTTTAAATGTTTGTTTAGGCTAGAGGGAACCTTCTACTTTGATTGCCTATTGTGGGCTGGTCAGACTTTTTGTTTTAGGTTGTTTTTTAGGGTTGTTGTTGACATTTACTCTTTATTTAACTTTTTTTTTTCCCCTGAAATATTATGGCAAATGGCCTTTTTTTCTGCTATTATAAGGTATTTTCCAAATACTCTAAGCTTTGTAAAGTTATAGTCAAGATTCATCCCAGAGGTTCTCTACATGTATACAAGGGAAAAACATTTCTGAACCGTTTTGCTCTTTATTTAAAAGATGAAAGACATGAAAGCTGTGACAACATAATTAATATTCAGTGGACATAACTTTTCCAAATGTACACTTTATTTTAAACAAAAGTACAAAAACAAACATCAGGTATTTACAATACTTGCATGGCAATGTTCACTTTCTTTGGTCATTCTTCCAATTTGATGGTTTGAAACAGGGTAGGCAACAAACAGCAGCTTGGAGGTCTGAGATGATCACATGCTGAATCTATATTCAACCAGACGCTGAGCAACCTACTGATGAATCAGAACTTAACTACGTTTTTGTAAAGTCTGCAAGCAATTTCAACGATTTCAATCCAAGTTACGAATCAAGTGACAGTTACTGAATTTGCCTGCCAGGTCATTTTTATCTTGTACAATATAAATAGCAAAAAGAAAATTAAAAGCACACACTTCACAATTACGTCTGGTCTTGGTACATTTTTCAAATTTAGTGAATGCTCTCGAAGGACCAAAATTGTGACATGTACAGCTGCGCGTATTCCATCGTATTCTACACAAATCTGACATGAAAACATGAACCCTAGTGCACATCACAATCTGAAGCAAACACAGGTAGATTTTCAAAAGAAGGCAAACATATTTTAACATCTTCTTTCAGACAAACGTGTCATATCTGTGTGCTCGATTACGAAATGATGCCATAGCTACACAGTTAATAGTCATACCTCAATGCTGATGGAGCACAAATTGAAAATTCACTTAGAGTTTGACAGATTAACTACAAAAAGTCCTTTCACTACCACAAGCTCAAGGACTTATTTTCTTAAAAAGCATGAAAACAAACAGTAAAGCCCACAAAATGAGTTGAGTTATGTTATACATTCTCTCAATAATCTACCTGCTCGTGTCATACAGTGGTTACGCTGAATGTACAGTACATTTGAAAGAAGAAACTGGCGTTATCAACTGAGTTTCTGTTATTTTTCTCTCCTGGTTACTTTGAACAGAAGTACACACAAAGAACAAAACAAAAATCATGTAACACCAAAGAACTCTGTGGCACATCATCTACTTCCTGCAATGTAACATGTAAATCATATTACCATCTATAACTAATGCAGAGTATAACAATATACCCATAGCCCTTTCAGGAAGTTCATCCCAATTTCAACATCTTTTTACGCCTGAATGGACAAAATGAAATGAATGCACGATTAAACAGACTGAGTTTACTGATGTTGAAGGCAGAGGTTGTTTTGACTGTGATGATGTCAAAGTAAGAGGCGATGGCGGTGACGTCCCCCGGGTTCCTGCTACATCCGCGAGGGGCCAAAGAGTCGAACACAGACTAACGCAGGGGCCTAAACATCCTTACAGCAAAGGCAACTGGTCTAGTAGCAATTTTACTCGCATCAACTAACACAACCAAAAAAAAAAAAAAAAAAACAATAAAAAAAAATCAGCCTTTTTTCCTGAATTCCATTCTAACGAACATGAAATCTAATAGTAGACGAGTTTACACATGTATCAGTAGTGCAGACAAGTTATGTATATCACATACAGTATCCATTTTTTTCAGGAATGGAGGTGTGAAGGTTTGAGGGGCTCAGGGGGTGGGGTGGGGTGGGGTGGGGGTGGGGGTGGGGTGTTTGGATATGCTTTTTAGTAAAATTCTCCCTGAAACCAAATCCAAACCGTCTTCGTCCCAATGTACACTCGCCTTTGTTTTGTTCTCCAAAGACGGAGGTGAAGAGAAATGTGCAAAAGTTCCATGTTCTCACTGGGAAGAAAAACGTCAAATGAAAATGTTATTTAAAAAAAAAAAAAGAAAAAAAAAGAGGATGACTTTATTCATGCACACAGTGGAAATGTTTGGTTTTCTACCTTTCACATTCCCAAAGGATGGTTGCTGTTTCTTTACACCTCGGCTTTTTGGCTGTTCTCCTCCACCTTCTCCTCCAGTTTTTTCTCCTCCTCAGAGGAACCGTTCTCCTTTTCGCCAGTCTTCCAGCTTCCTTGCCTGTTTGGAGCAAAACATTGTCACCTAACATGCTGAGAATCCTTCCCTTGACAGTCATTTGTGAAAAAACAAACACATAAGCTATACATGATATGACTGTGTGTTGAGTATGCTTTAATTTCTACATTTGCAACTTGTACTGAAAGGAAGCTGCATACATCCCTGTGCTGCTATGTGTTCCTATTCGTCAGTTGTGTCTTCATGATCAATCAAGAGCAAATTCCCCTAATTTGGTAAATGTAAGGTTGATTGCTGACCAAAAACAACTCACTGCCCCGGTGCCAAAACCCCACTTGGCCCTAAAAGCCCCACATTCAATGAGAAGAATTGATTTTCTGTTAATTCAGTTAAAAAAAGAGTCAAAAGTTGGATAAGAAGATCAATACCACTCTCATATGTGATGGTCAAATATGAAGCAGCAGCCAGCGGCCTATTAGCTCTGCTTTGCATTAAGACTGAGAGCAGGAGGAAACACCAGCTGAGCTCTGTCCAAAGGTTACAAAAATCTGCCCATCAGCACCTCTGAAGCTCAACAATTTACACATTATTTATATATGTACTAAAAAGATGAAGTATGGTTTCATGGGGCATCTTGGTTGGAAATGTGCGTCCCTTTAAAGCCACAACTTGTTTATATGCTAGCTGGCCAGCAACTGTCTGGCTCCAGCTTTATATTAAACATTCAGACATATTTCTCCAACCTTTGAACTCTTCTATAAAAACTCATGTCTCAGCAGGGTTTGGAAAAACTTCTCCATGCGTTTAACTTCAGTGGGCTGAACTACTGTGACCTCGTCTTTACACGTCTCCCTAAATGTCCATCAGACAGCTGCAGCCCATTCAAAACGCTGCTGCCCAAGTTCTCACTAACCAAGAAACTGGATCACATCACTCCAGTTCTTAGGTTTTTACACTGGCTTCCTGTCAGAGAATAGATTTCAAAATACTACTGTTGGTTTATGAAGCACTAAGTGGTTTAGGAACAAAATAAAAATTACTGGTCTTCTAACAAATTGCGAAGTGTTCAGACCCCTCAGATCATCTGGGACAGGTTTACTGTCCGTCCCCAGAGCCAGAAATAAACACGGTAAATCTAAACAAACTCCCAGAAAGCTGAAGGTCTGCCGAAACCCTCAACGCTTTTAAATCAAGACTGAAGACTTTTATCTTTGCTGCTGCCTTGCATGAAGTTATTATTACTACACTGCACCATAACTTTTATCCTGGTGTTTTACACATCGTTGAATCTGTTTTTGTTGTTTTTATTTCATTTTCTCTTGTTTTAATATTGTGAATTGAAATGTGCCTGTATTGTGCGTTTCTTTTGCAGGTTTATGCCTGAGGTGAAGCACTTTGAGTTGCCTTGCTGCTGATTGTGCCACATAGACTTGCCTTGCCTATTCTTTCAAAGTGCTGTATAATAATACAACTTTAGTTTATCATTTCAATCGATACTTGTACAATTCTCAAGTTTTGCTTTTATACACAGAAAGCATACAACCATTGCCATTACATCAGCATAGGAGTTCTCCTCTCTGGGCACATAATGAAGCGGGCAGGTGTTGCTGGGTTTACACTACATCTGTAAAGCAAAGCTACTGTCTGTACCTGTGTATTTTACAGAATTGTATGCACTTTCTAAATTAAATCATTTAGAGTGTGTCATGTTATGTGCTGTAACAACACTCCCACATATACATAGACGTTTAGCCACCCAAAGAGTCCTAATAAACTTATTGACTAAATAAGGTGCTTTATGAGCTCATGTGGCCATGTTTTGCTGCTCCTGAGGCTAAAATTAATGTGTGAATTAAAAATTTATTAAGATTAGGATCACCCTCACCATGTAACAAAGTAATCAGAAAGAGATCATTTAAATGGTTTGATCAGGCAAAATACACGACAGACGTCATTAAAGCAGACTGGTCTGAGGTATTTTTACAAACTGATCCCAATAAGGCACTTTGTGCTTTAATGATATTTTGATGAGAATTGCTGATAATCATGCTCCAATAAAGAAATTCTCAGTAAAGAATGTCAATACCCCATGGCTAGATGCAGAGCTCAAAGAGTATATGAAAGAAAGACATCAAGCTAAATCAACTGCTGGATCTTCAAATTTGAAATCAGACTGGCAAGTCTACCGTAAATTAAGGAACTTTGTTTCCAAAATGAACAAGAAGAAAAAGAAAACATATTTTGAAAATGTTCTGCAAAAGGCAAATCTTGACTGTAAACAGTTGTGGAACAAATTGAATTATTTATTGAAGAGGAACTCTGGGTCCACAGTATCCTATCTAGAGACCGGGAAGGATTTTCTTACCAAATCGGTCGACATAGCAAATCACTTGAACAATTACTTCATAAAAAAGGTTGACAAGCTAAAAACAACAGCTCAACACAGGAATGACACTCTTGGAGAAAGATTAATTGATCAGATCATGAAGGACAAAGAGTGTAATTTTGAATTTAAAAATGTTAGTGTTGCAAAAATTGAATTAATGTTAATGACCTTTAAGAACAAACCATCTGGAGTTGATGAGCTGGACGGTAAACTGCTTAAGCCAATTGCCTCTATTATTGCCCCAATGGTCACTCATATTATTAATCAGAGTTCAACTCTAAGTAAGTGTCCACAAGGTTGGAAAACAGCAAAGATTGTGCCATTACCAAAAAATAAAAGGTTGCAGCTGTCAGAATCAAACAGTAGGCCAATAAGTTTATTACCTTGTTTAACTAAAATAATGGAGTAATGTGTGTACGAACAGATCCAGCTTTATTTTTCTAACAACAACTTGTTTACGAATTTCCAACATGCATACAGGGAAAAACACTCGACTGCCACTGCCTTAACGCAAATGGTAGATGATTGGTATAAGGCAATTGAACAGAGGAAAATTATAGGAACGATATTTTTAGATTTTTCTGCTGCCTTTGATATATTAGATCATCACTTGTTAGAAAAACTGGAATACTACAAATTTTCTCCCGCTGCATTATTGTGGATGAAGAGCTACTTAAATGAAAGACAGCAAACAGTATATTTTAATGGAAGCATTTCAGAAACTACACAAGTTAAGTATGGGGTGCCCCAAGGAAGTTACCTTGGGCCTCTCCTGTACTCTATTTTCACGAACGATTTTCCGTTAGTACTGAAAGCAACTCAAATTGCGATGTATGCGGATGATTCCACTATTTATTTAGCAGAATCTACGATGGAAAACTTAAACAGAAATTTGAATGAGCTCGGGCACTGGAGATTTCTAATAACAGAACTTCATAAAATGATACTTTCCACAGAGACACATTCAGAACATGTGGTGGTTTCCATCTCTTTATCAACATTTTTTTTGCGGCAGTCAGACCGGCAAACAGTACTCTCTTCTAGTAAAAATGTAAGTTCAAAGAAGTATCATCATTTAAAAGCAAAATGTGTGGTAGACAGGGTATGTTTGTCTGGATTAAACAAGAAAGAATGTTTGAAATACTGAGCCAAAAGGAGAAGACCCCAGGGCATTCCCACATCATGTGCAGGTATGTGCCCAACACTTTGTGAGGACATAACTGACATAGTGGGCTCTGAGTAATACGGATCTGGCAGCATCGTCTTGGAGATAAGTAGTATCTTTGTACTAGCTTATAATGAATTAACTGATGGTTATGGTTGCGGGATGTTAAAGGAATATTACTCCACACTCTCCGCCAGTTAATACTAATCCCTAAATCTTTAATATCTACATTCCAGACAAGAACATTGCCAGCGGGTCCAACTGGTCTTCCTTGTAGCTCATTATATATTCGAGAAACAAAACCTTTTTTTAACTTTTACAATGTTTAAGAAAAGCTGAAGTGGATGAGTTAACAGAGTTTGATTCCATGGGACACCATATGCGCACAATGCTGTGCGCAACTGTAAATAAAAAAAGAAAGAGGTACCGGGCAGATTATGGATTTCTCTAAGTTCATGAAATGGTCTGAGGCCATCTTCATTATACATATCAGACAGATTGTGAATGCCCTGATTTTGCCAAGAGGAGAAAATGATTGGTTCACCACCTATCAGTAATAGCTTATTTCTAAAAATTGGTGTATCTGAGTGCCATTTCATGTCCCATTTCACTGTTTTAGCGATGTTATTCCAAACCAAAATTGAGTGTGCGATAACTGACCTGAATTTTTTCAAACAGAATTTTGGGGAGAGGCCAGAAAAGAGAACATCTTTAAGCGTGTATGGGGATACAATATGATTCTCTATGTTCACCCAAGGTGTGTCATAATTTTCGTCAAACCACCTTGATACAGATCTCAGCACAAAGGATACAAAATACATTTCAAAATGAGGTACTGAAAGCCTTCCAGAGGTCCTACTTTTCTGAAGAGTAGACCTGCTAATTCTTGGGTGCTGGTTTTGCCATATAAATTTAAATGCCAGCCCCTGTATGTTCTTCCAAAATCCGACAGGTGGGGGTAAATGTAGCATGTTTGCATAGAAATTAACTTTGGGAAGTATATAGGACTTAACCACTGATATTCGTGTAGAGAGGGGAATTGAAAATGCAGACCATCTATTTAATTCATCAGATATTAATTTCTTTAGGCACTTATAATTTTTAGAGATGATTTTTTCTAGAGAAGAGTAAATGTCAATTCCAAGATACTTGAAATGTGTAACTACTGGAATGCCCACATCCAAATGCAAATTGCTCATGGCAGTATTCAAAGGAAGCAAAGAGGACTTGTTCAGATTTATCTTATGTCCAGATATTAAACTGAAGTTGTGGAAAATCTTCAAAGCGGCCGGGAGGGAAGACGGCACGTCATTGAGAAATAATAATAAATCATTCGCATACAGGGAAGTCTTATGATAAGTTCCGCACACTGCTATTGGCTTTACCTCATGTGAGTTTCTAATTTTTTGTACTAAGGGCTCCAGAGATAACGTGAACAGCAGAGCAGAAACTGGACACCCTTGACGAGCTCCTCTTTCAATACTAAAAGGTTTAGAGCATTGTGTAGATGTAATGACCACAGCAGTTGGATTATAATACAGTGTTTTAAGCATGCCAATGAAATTATCACCAAAGCCCATAGTTTCCAGAGTATGCCACAAAAATTTCCATTCAAGCCTGTCAAAGGCTTTTTCAGCATCTACAGAGAGCACTGCACAAGGTGATGATATATTGCTACTGGTGTCAACAATGTGTAAAAGACGTCTCATATTATCAGATGCATATCTTTGTTTTACAAAACCTGTTTGGTCTGGATGGACCAAAGTTGGCAGAACTGTCTCAAGTCTCCGGGCCAAGACCTTTGCATAGAGCTTAATATCAGCATTAAGCAGTGATAGAGGGCGGAAACTGGAACACAAGGTACTATCTTTGCCTCTTTTTTGTAGCAACGTGATGATAGCAGTATTTATGTGTCTATTGAAACATCCTGATTTGATGGCTTGTTGAAACATTTCTAAAATAATTGGACTCAAATCATCCCAGAATTTTAAATACAATGTACAGGGTTTTTTTGTTTGTTTGTTTTTTGTGGGCTTAGCTCACCTAAAGCTCTAATTCTAGAATCACCCCTGACTTACTGAATGATTTTTTATGACATACATTTTAGTGACTGTATCCATAGGTATAAAGAAAATGCAGCTGACATAACTTGCTTGCTTCAGCCAAAACGTTCATGTAACTCAGTGTGGGGAGCCCCTTATCTCCCCTTCCGTACAAGTACTTAGCACCTTGAGGTTTCTGGAAACGTCCATGTGAAACAAGAGATTTGTGTGGTGTAACTAAACCAACAGTGTGCATAATAGTACACAAATTCTGCAAGGCTGCATGGGAACTGAAATATGACCAGGCAACCCACAAGGTAGAGTTCTATAAATATGGGAACTTCCCTGGAGTAAATGGCTGTTCTGATGGACGTCATATTCACAATAAAGGTCCCTCTCCAGCAGATGCTTAAGAGTTTAGGAATAGTAAAAACAGGTATTCATTAAATGCACTAAGTGTGTGCACTCCAACTATGCAGTTCTCCAACGTTGTTGCGTGTTGGAAATGTTGTAACAATTTCCCCAAACTCAGTCAAGGATCATTGTCACAACGCTGTATATTACAGGTCACGGGAGGCTCAGTCTAGGTGACAAACTGAAATCTCTGATATGACATAAAACATGAAAAAAAACTCAACACTTATCTAATTCAAAATACAGCAATAAATTATGAAAAAACGAAATGAAGCCGTATGGTTAGTTTAACTCAACAGCTTTAGTATACTTCACATTAAACAACCTTAACCAAACATGCGTCCATTTGGACGTATAGGCTACACTCAATTGACAGAGCAATCACCGAAAATTAATCCCCTCCCACGAACAATCCCAAAACCAAATGTCAATCCCCAATCCCAAAGTCTCCGACAGTTCCTTTGCAGTAAAATTAGAAAAACACAACTGTCCACTTCAGAGCAAAAGCCAAAAATCCAGAAGACGGAAAGGAAGCAAAAAAAACAACAGGCGGTGCGCAAAACACTACAAAAAAAACACTTGGCCAAAGCTCACCACAAGTCCCGTTGGCAGAGATGATCAGTCCCACAGCCGATCCTCATGAAAAAAAAACGAATAAAAGGATCCTCCAGGGAAAAAACTTAATCCACATACAGGGAAAACTTCCTCAGGAGACGAGCAGCAGCAGATCTTCCCAACGGCTGACTTGAACCACGAAAAAAAAACACCGCCCCCGTTTCCCCCATCATTTCCCCTTAAATAACCTCCCACAGCACAGGTGAAAGAAAATCGTTTAATAACAATATTAATGTTCACGAAGTAAATGATTTTGGTCCACACTATACTTTGGCTAAACACAGTTAACTAATTACATAGACATACTGATGACAACAAAGAATTAGCAGATAATGTAATTTGTGGAAAACAAACAATTTCCTACTACCCTAACTCTGTCACCTGTCAGGAAGGTGTATATAGGGGGACCCTTACAATGTTCAACTCATGATTCAAGGATTTTCCCAAACTTTTCCTTGTACTCTCAGTTTGAAGGGGGACAAAACTGTGGAATCCTCCTGGATATGCGCAGAGAAACTTCTTGTTCACCCCCTATCTTCATCCAGTCAGACCTGTGCAAAAGCTCTACAGCCAAGCTCAAATCCACATTGAAAGGCTAGTAGAGCACATGTTTGGCATATGGAAGAACTGTTGCCATCTACCAAGAAGATGCTGTATTGTCACTATTGCAACAGCAGTGCTTCATAATTATCTTTTATGTGGTTGCACTCAATTGCCTAATGGTACTGTCATTGTTTTGTGTGATCGCACTTAACGGTTAGCTTTTAATCTCGTTGTACTGCTGTACAATGACAATAAATAA
>JAQFJB010000023.1:18144614-18155307 GCA_029874875.1 Naso minor
TCACGGTAAAGTATTAAACTGTGTTTTGGTTTTAACCAAGTAAGAGCTGATGCTACTGTCTACAGCAAGTTAGGATTGCTGTGTCCTTGACAACATAATGTTATAAAAACTGTAACCTTTATAAGAGATATCCGCCCAGGGTCTGTTTTGTATTAGTGAATGACCTTAGCATCCACTCGTAAAAGCCAAAATTTTTACTTAATTCACTTAATATACTTAATCAGCTGCAGCCATGTCCTCTTGTGTTTCTTATCACTAGGAAAGCGGCAGAATGAAAGTTTGTTATTTTTCACTCAGTTCTGTTTAAACTACAAAGGACACAACACTGCAGCATATTGAAAATACAAGGCTTGGACCCGGATAAGGTATTTTAAAAGGGTGTTACATCAGACTTAAAATGTTGAATTTCACAAAACTGATTTATTAAATGAACTATTTTTAGTTTTTTGCCTCAGTATTGGACAAGGCTATATTTGACTGTCGGAGAGCTGTGTCATCTTCACAATCCATTCTGGTTCACGTTCTCTTCATGCCCTTTTGGAGCCACACCAACATTACTGTCCATTTTTCTATTCCTTTGCCTTTTCCCAATTATACAACATTGTCGTAAATCGCAAGTTAGTGTTAATGTGACGTTCCACTTCATGTAGCCCGCGATACAAGAGAGAGGCGAGCATCACGCAGTGTACCCTAATGCAGTGGTTCCCAAAGTGGGGGCTGGGACCCCCTCCCCCCCCCGGGGAGGGGTTGCAAGACACAGAGGGGGGGAGGTGAGATGCCTTCCAAAGAACAAATTAATCTTTAAAATAAATTAAAATTGCATATTTAACCCATTATTGTCGAAATTTTGGTTATATTCTTTGTTATATTTTGTCATAAATTACTTACAAATGAATGCTACTTAAAATAATATTATGGCTGTTTTTTGTGTTTTTATAGGCTTTACAGTGTGTGTGCGTGGCTGTGTTTAACAATATGTGCCACCTCCAAGGTCAAAGGGGGCCCCCAGTCTCTGGTGTTGTTCTTTTGGGGTTCCCGGACTGAAAAGTTTGGGAAACACTCATCTAATGTAATGTAAGTGTCATTATGAATCGCCAAGAGACACTCTGGTATGGAAAGGACAGGAAAGCGTACTGGGTAAAAAGTTCCAATACGCTAGGATGTAAAATCTAGAAGTGGGGGTAAATAATAAAATGAATGATGGCTGAATTACATTCAGCTGCTTTAGTTTCAGGACCCTTTTATTGTTGAAACTGGTTCACTGTCACGGCTTATTGGGACATTTGAATAGATACATTGATACAATAAGTGCATTGAACAGAAACATTGTTAATGTAATTAGTGACACCTATGATTTTCCTATATTACAAGTCAAAGTGTGCTGTGAACAAAGCCTGTTGAGAAGGACTTAAGACTGTCGGTCCCCTGTGAACACTGTAATTACTCGATACATGCTGGGTAATTAAAAATTTTCAGTTTATTTCAAAATGCTAATTGGTTATCCCTCAACCCATTTCCTGTACTTACCTGCCTACTGGTTAAATGTCTGATACTGCTTATTTATGAAATATTTAGTGGATACTGGCCTCCGTAAATAAAGAACCCTAATGTCCTCTTGTTTGTTAAGTAAAGAAGCCTTTTCTCTTAAACTGTGGAGGGCTGAAAACTGAATCATTTGAAACTTATCATGTTATGCCATTAAACTGTATCACATCCATACTGAATTATCTAGATGCATCAACTGTGGAGCCTTTCATCTGTTATCTGAGGTAATCAAAGAAACAAACAACAAAATGGATCCAGGAATGCAAGGTGCATCATCAAATGCACCTTTACTGTTTGAGGTTTGGTTCATTAAGGGTCATATTTCATCACCCTTCATACATTTCAATTCAAATGCACTGCTGTGTCTCAGGATATGATATCGTGCTTCTGGCTGTTGTTTGCAGAAATGTGGCTCAAACAAAAGTGTATCTTTGCTGAATATAAAATTTAGGGGGAAAAATATCCACACCAACTGCTACAATAGTGGACCACGGTTTACAGAGAGTGCAGAGTCATCCCTAATTCAAATGCAAATCTGCCGAGAGGAGGCTTTTAAACATTTGTTTAGAATAGAGAGTGAATGGAGTTCAACTCCTGTCCACCCATGCATTAACTGGAGATAATCCTTATCTGAAAATCAATAGAATTTTTAAAATGTGGTGACTTTTGCTTTGTTTCAATATGAGAATATGTAAATATCTCTAATAATGTGCCATTAAATCCTTTATTACCGCATATTTGCTCAGCACAACTGAACATGCTCAATAAAAATCCACATATCTGTTGTTTTCTGATCCGAGACTTTAAAAAACAGTAGCAACGAGACGACTGAGACGGGAGCCACTCCCTCACCTTTTACAGCTCTCAGCAAAATGCAGGAGATATGGCTTGCTAAAAATGAGAGAAAACATGTCTGAAAGGGTATAAATCTTTAATCAAACGGTGGTGATGTGCCTTGCCTCCAGCACTCACAGTGCCAAGCAGGAGAGCAGATGCTGAGATCTCAGATCTTGCTTCCCCCAAAACAGGATAAATCCCCTTCTCCAGTACAAATGTGTCATGGGAGCAGCTCTCTGTGCACTGAAGCTGCTGTGTTTTGGGTTCCCTCCTCAGAAGCTCCCACAGGGACCCTGCACTATTTCAGCATTTTAAAGAGGGTGAGGAACAGGAGGTAGTGGAACACATACTTAATCATTTTGCCTCTAGTTAAAGATCTGAAACAGTCCTCATATAAACACGCAAAGGGGAGATTGTTTATTAAATTTAGAGCAGATTGAGCATGAGCTGAATAAGAAAATGACACGGGAAATTTGAATTCATTAAAGGAATTTTATTTTCCAGTGAGTCAAGTTTTGCTCTGCGGAAAAAAATGGACTATCCCACTGAAGTCTTATCACAAATCTGCAACTTTAATTTTATTGTGGTAAATCCATGTTGCACGCTGATTACTTCCTGGAGTGCTAACCACAAGAGAGTCTCTCTTCCTTGGTAATTTACATTACAGACTTTTTGATGGTATATAGATTTTATGATAAGTGCTGCTTGCAAACCATGCACTACAGCTGTAGTAAAAAGAGGAAGTGATTATTTATGAATGAAACAGATTAACGGCAGCAAGAGATGGAAATTTCAGGGAGATGACCATGTGGTGCTTTAGACGGTAGACGTGGTTTCACATACTATTTCTCCTCTCAGTGCATCAGTGTTGAGTGCTGTTTGTATTACAGTATTCATGTGAAGTGCCACAATACACTTACATACTTATTATAATACACATTCATCAGAGGAAAGTATTTCAGCAAAGCACAGGCACTTAGTCACATTATGAAGCTTTTAAATAGCCGTAAAGCACGAAAACATTATGAGGTATATGCACTGAAATTCTCTCTTTCGCTGTAACTGTGGTGATGGAGTGATGTAACTGCTGGTACTATTAAAAAATAATAATAACTAAAACCTGCAAATGTTCAGTCACACACTTGTTCATATAAACACACAGCACAATGTGTCTTTACTTCCCTCAGAGTAGTTCAAAGAGGTTACATTCCACTCATTTCCTGCAAAATCCTGCAGATGCACCCACAGGAGCAGATAATATATAGGAAAGAAGACAAGAAGCAAAACAATTTCCCTGATTAACATACATATTATTTTGTGCACATCTAAAATGAACACGTACAGAGTAAGGGGGGTAGAGGTCACATACATGATCTGTGAGCAGGAAGAGGACAAAAAACAACAGAAAGGCGAACTCAGTATTAGTATGTGTGATTGGCTGAAAAGTCTCAAAGAAATTATATAAAACGAAACAGAATGAGACAATCAGACAAAAGGAGACAGATGCTGCAGACAGAGTGAGAAAAAGAAAAAGGAAAAAAGTTGGTGATAGTTGTGCACGTTGAAGAGAGAAATCGCTCTTTCACAGTCTATCAGAGAGAAAAATGAGGGACTGTTTAAAAAATGCTGATGAAGACGGAAGAGACAAATGAAGAGCATAATGTGCAATTTGTCTTTCTGCTCGACTAAACGTGGAATCAAATATTCTAATGTGTGAGAGAGTTATGGATTGTGTTATTGCTGGACAGGCAAGCATTCCTACTTTGTCAATCTATGGACCATAATGGAAATATGTAATTATCTGTTATGTCTGATGGTTATAACTTAATAGTAAACAATACATTAACAACTTTATTGTGTCCGTCCTCTGTAATATAGTACAAGAGTCTTTGTCCGGATATCCTCAAATAAATATCAATTGATCAGTCAGTCGATTGAAAGCTTAGTGCACATGCCAACCGGATACAAACGGCTTTACAGTACGTTTAATTATTTAAAGCGGCGTAATAACAATGTGAAATTTAATTGGTCCCACTTGAATGTATGTGTTTCAGTTTATGCACATGGAGGTCGAAGTGCAGAGTGAGCACCAGAGGGACGCCGTCAGTGCTGGCTATCTTTCTCAAGGATGCACTGTCAGGGTGGAATCTGCCAGCATGAGGTCGTCTGGTAGTGAGGATGATTCTGTTAAAGTTCTGCAGAAAACTGAGAAAATCTTGAAACCTACAGATAAATGATTTTTGATCTCTTAGAGCTTGTACAAACCTTGTAAAGTTGATATGGAGATTTTGTCAGCAAACAGCAGCCTTTTTATTTAACCATCAAGCAGACATTGAATTATCATTCATTTGGCAACATGTTTCTGGTCAACTGTGACTTAAGCTTACTTGCCTTGTCGATCAATTTTGTTCTTCACCATCTCCTGAGGGAAATATGCGGCTATAAGCTGCTAAATGCTCCCCATGTTCACCACTTGCTAACTCGCTAAGTGTTAGCTTTTTTGCTGAAAATAGCTGCTTGCTACATCTGAAAATGAAACTGACGAGTACCCTGAGAGCATTTCTCAGGTTACTCATCAGTACTCAACATTTCTGGAGGTGTGTTTCCCCCAGTCAATGACAGTGCGCAGGTGAGGCTGAGAGCACCGCAGAAGCACAGCGACTGGACGCCGTTTAGAAAGTTACAGATGTGGACATAGTGAAAAGAAATGGAAGTATGAGGCAAAACGGCATTCCAGAGCAAGAGTGAATCTCACTTTGGCTTTGGAGCACTGAAGCAGAGGCTGGTGATGAAGAGCAATGCAGAGTTGGCCTGCTTTTTGTTGGACATGTAGGTGCTAAAAACCAGGGGTTAGCTTGTTAGTTTGCTAACTTATCGACTTCTTTGTTAACCAAATGTAACATTCCTATGTAACTTGCTGTGTAATGTAAGGCAAACGGTATAACAGTTCACATAGTACACCTTCAGTTACAGTACTCCTGGTGCATTGAGCTTGGAAAGAGAGGCCCAATTTCAATCTTATGTTTACAAACGGCAAGGAACAAATCCTCCTGACTCTTCCTTTAACATTCGTCGCCACAGTTTTTGGCAGCATTTAGACATTTGGTGTTTTTAAGGAAACATTAAGACTTTTTTGCAGCTGTGGTGACAAAACCATTTTAAACTAAAACATGATCCTTTCTGAACCCCAAGTGTTTTTTATGTCAAAATCTAACCAAGCCTTCACCACAAAAATATAACGTTTCCAAAGCAAAACACAAGGAAACCTGAAGTTTAACCATATCTGTGGTTCACAGAAACATGACCCCCTTCACATTATACACAATCTTTTGCTTCATTGTTAGCATAAAAAAGTATTCATTATTACTTTAAGATCCATCTCAGTGGAGCCCAACTGTAATTGCCAAAGCTACACTTGCTTGAGTTCATCCACAACTGACTGTTAAGTCATTAGGCTGATGCAACACATTGGCTACACTCTGTCTCTTTTCTTCTTCCCACTGGGCATTGTGTGTCCACTTGTCAGAGACAAAAGGAGAGAAATTTCTTAACAAAGTAAATTTGTAAATGCCTGGACATGATCTAAGCCTGAAGCTTTAGACGACAGAGTAACCTAAAACCTAAGAATCCCACTGGGTCTTCATTAGGTTGCAAATGGAGATGAGCCATTTTGACATTCAGTATTGGTATTGGTCCAATATTGGCCAGACTCACTGGATAGGATATCGTAGAGGGCAAAATGTATAATACGATCTGATTTATGAACTCTCCCATAAATGCTTAATTAAACTATGTGTGACATGCTGTAAAGAGAGATGTCAGCACAATAAAGACTAGCAGCATGCGTGACGTGAGTAATTAAAATAAGCAAAGTGCTTCCATACAGATGTATTATCTATAGCTTTGTTGGTTAAGAGAGGGGAAAAGGCTGTGTCAGTTTGATATCGGTATCGGCAGATACTCAGCATTGTCTTATCGCTAACTGGTATCGAGCCATCCCTAGTTGCAGCGCTCTAGGCCTCACTTGCTGTATTACATCCGAGCTGTAGACTAGAATATTGGCGAGGAAAGAAAATGCAACACAAAACAATTTTATTGTCCACTCTAGTGGAAGTTTGGCTTCCTCTCAGCAGCATAAAACATGGCATTAAGACAAAGGACATTTAAAACAACAACAACAGCAACAAACATTATCGAGGATAATTTAGGTGAAAACAGAGTACTTTAATTCTGGCTTAAGCTTCCTATTTCTAATCTTTTTCAACTCTAAAGATTGCTGTGGGACTTCACTAGAAAAGAAGTCTGACTTAACAAAGGGGATTAATCAAAACCTTTAGTGCAGATCGGTTTGTCACTGCTTTACATCCCAGGAGTTGTCTAGCTCATGCTGCTTAATCACTGACCTATGCAAACACAGTGAGAAGTCTACTTCACATCTGAATTTATGCAATTACTATATAGTCTATATGTCGTGCTGAGCCCAGACACTGTGACAGTCTGTGCACATCTGACTAAGCTAATAACCCCCATTCACAGATTGCAAAAAGTCACAGAGCATCAGTTTGCTTTCAGAGAGCCGAAGATCCAATGCATAATGAAAAGGGCTGGTTCATTTTGGCAACCTCCCATCCACCCCCTGCCTGGGGTTGTCTCTGGATGTCTGGCTCCTTCTATGAATTATGAACCATGATCCCAACAGGCTCCCCAGTGGCCACAGATGGATTGGGGGTAAAGCTGCCCATCTCAGTTGTGATGTTGAAGGGCGTTTGTATTGTGTGGGAGGATGCAGTCGTTTGTGTGAAGTGCCGCACGTCTCCTCGCCCTCTCTGCACCACACAGGTGTCAGGTAACAAGAGGAGCTAAATGGACCAAAGATTTCTACATGTAAACAGGTGTGACTGCTTTTTTTTCCCCCTTAAAAAGATCTAAGGATTTCAAAGGAATATTTAATGGGATTTTGATACTGACAAAGGAAAGATAGGTAAGAGAATTCAAAGATGCTTTGCTGCTTTGGGCCAACACATTGCTGATTGTTAAGTTCATTCCAGGTCAACAGCTTACTAAAAATTTTCCAACCATTGTGCACTCTTCATCTTGTGGTTAGGGAGACGGCGAGTCAGCTTCACTTATGGTCCTTGAAATGGTAATTGCTAATCAGCTGATTGCATCTACGGATAGAAATAATCTTCTTGAGAAGTTTCAGTCTGGCTTTTAAATATGCATTTATGAAAGCTATAAAGACTGTCTTTTAGCAGCCGACGGAGAGACGCATCTGTTTTGATCCTTCTAGACCTTTCTGCGGCTTTTGACACCATTGATCATGCGATTCTTCCTGACAGACTCAGATACTGCACTGCCGTGAAAAACTTTTAAAGCAGTTTGACTCTCTCTGTTGGTACTGGAAATTGTAGCTTCTATTCAGCTATAAAGGCTCTGCAGGGTTTCCCTTCAGGTCCATTTCTGTTTTCCTGTATGTACATCATGTAATATGTTGCCCTTGGGCCACTTGACTGAAAAACTGAACGACAACTTTGACTCTTATGCAGATAACTCTGCTGTACCTTTTGATCCGAATGACAGCGACGCAGTTGAAAACACTGAAATTGAAATATTGCAGCTTAAAACAGACATATGCTTGCGCATAATAATGTAACCCTCTTGTCAAGCCATGTGATAAGTCTCTAGAATCAGCAGTGGTAGTTGGTTGATCATCTGCTTTGCTGCGGATTAAAATGATGTTTGTCCTTCAAAATGAAATAAACATATAACTACTGGATAGATGACAACAATGCTTGGCGCTGATGTTCATTATGCTCATTAATTGTAATAACTTTGCTTTCCCTGTAGCACAATCATCAGGTCGGTAAGTCAGCTTGTTCAATACTTCTGTTTACGACTAACTGCCCACAAAACAAATGATATTTTTGTGTTTGTTGTTTTCCCAGGAAGGTGAAGGCTTGACCTGTCCTACTCCTGCCTCTGATTTGCTTCTCCTAAACAATCTCCTCATGCATAAACCTAACCAACCCAACAAAGTAAGGCAATGAGGACCAGCCAGTCAGAGTCAGAGTAAGGGGGATGACCACTTTGTGATCCTTGGAAAATAACTTCACTCTCATCAGTCTTAGCTGCATGTTTTAGTTTGTGCAAACTAGCAAATGTTAGCATACCTGGGCACGTGAAACCTCCCGGGCCCTTGTGCATTGCACCAGTTGCACCTGCACCTTTGCTGCTCTCTTAATCTTGTAACTTTCTTTGCAGACATTTACATCTTATTGCTTCTGCTTCTTCCAAATTTAGAAACATTAAAGCATCTTTATCTGCTGCAAACCTGGAAAGTGTTAGTCCTGCTTGCATCAGAGAAGTTTTCTCTTTTTTTCTGTTGTACAAACAGTTTGTGCAAGAATTTAAACTTTTACGTAACAGATAACATCATGTTCAAACATTGCAGCACTGGCACTGTTTGTTTTTCTATTTTAGGGTAGATATTGATTACTTTGAAGCACATCTGAGTTTAGCTCCCAGCTTTGACCCTGACCTTCAAAGTAGACAACAGATATATATTATATAAGTTTGTACAGTATGTATAGTCTCAGAGCATCACAACTGTTTTCCAGTTGTTTAAAAGTCTTCGATAAAGACTAAAATTGTGGTGCTTTTATCCTCCCAACTTTATAAAGACAAGATCAAAGATTGTATCTCCTTTTTTTTAAATCATGTCCAGGGCTTATATTTACAGCCTTGTGTTCTGTGATTTTATTTTCTTCTTATTTCAGATATTTTAGTGATTACAACATTTTCTGTTTCTTTGTTTTTCACAATGACTTCCTCTTTTATCACACGATCTTTTGAGTGTTTTTTAATAATAAATAAATAAACTCTCAAAATGCCAGATTTTATTCACAGTCCAGCTTCTACTTGAAGCATAATATTTCTTTTCTTTCTTTCTTTCTTTTTTTTTTTTTACTGACAGTGTGTAAATGACATGGTGATAAATCAAAAACAATGGCATCCTTCTTATCTTTCTTTTGACATATTTCTCCAGTGCCTGTACTACAGCCTCCAGAGAATCTAAGCTGCTCAAAAGGGCTCTCAGACTTCACAGGGATGTCGCCCTGCAACAGTAAATAAATTGATGTTGCCATACATGACTCAGTGCACAGATCCGGAGATGATAAACCAGTCAAAGTCCATTGCTGCACCACAACAATACCCCAACTTTTACAGGGCTCCCATAGCAAAAAGACCTCCTCAGCTGTACATTATTGATGGGGCTTAAATTGAATGTGCCTTTGTTCCTCCATCGATGGACACAAGGCATGTGTCTCCCCTACACGGAAAGCAGTGGTGAGTGGTGGGGGAGGGGATCAGGGGTGGGTGACTCACCCCCGTCCCATCATGCAGCAGGGCAATTCATCCATCACATTAAGAGGTGCCACATCAATCATTAACAAGTAGCTCCCTGTTGAAAGGATGATGGACAGCTTGACAAATAAGTTAAGATGAAGTGGGACAAGGTGATGCTGGCCTTTTTCACTTTCCAGGCAATTTATTCAAAACACAACAATGGAATATCCAAATGCAGGCGCTAAAATGATCCTGAATAGAAATTGCCATAATTCTAAGAGGAAGAAAATAATGGATAATGGCCTCTCTCTAAGAGAGCTTTAAACTTGACTAAATTCAACTCCCAGAGTGAATTTGCTGATGCTTTCAGGGCTTCTGAATTGCCTGGGCACAGGTGACACTTAATACTTTTCTCATGGGTGGCCAGCTCTTCTTAGAGAAATTCCAGTGTGTGTTTGGCTCATCCAGGTGAAAGGGATGCACACTATGATAATCTAGAAGTCCTCAAAAAACCTTTCAGAGCATTGTAACGGCAGGTAAAGAAACAGCTGGATCAGTTTATCCCCCCTTTGGAAGGATTTGACATTTTAGCTGTCTTTATTTTGACCAAAGTTTGCATGAGGATAAATTCCCTAAGCCTGTCCTCAGTCAACATACCTAAGACCTGCTCCACTTGGCATTTTTCCTAACGAGTCCTGTAATCAGGAGCTGATGACACAGACAACAGTATTTGACGTTCAATAGGTCAAATGACAATGTGTCATGTGAAAGGAGTCAGAGAAACATTATGAAACTGTGCTGTTGACTAAATCAGCAAATAAGAACACAGAAAAGCATTTAGTGGCAAAATTTTCCTTTAGAAGTTTGTGGATACCACAAACAGAGATAAAAGGTAGGTATTGGACTTACTTACTCAGGTGGACAAAGACAACTCAAAAATAACTGATAATGTTGTTCCATATTT
>JAQFJB010000023.1:18171246-18182734 GCA_029874875.1 Naso minor
CTACATGATGCTTAATGTTGTTGTTGCCATTTTTTTTTACATTATTATTGTGATATACTAAAAATAAATTTTTTGAAAGTAAAACATAGAAGGATGCATTTCTTTTGTGTTTAAAAGCTTGTTTGGGTTGCATTGTAATATGCCATTTTTCATGAACTTTTTATTGCTAATTTCATCAAGAAAACAGTCAAAGTTTCTCAGAATTAGTCACTTTCAGTAAGCATGACCGTTTCAAAAGGTGTGTGAAATATGACAAAAAAAAAAAAAAGAAGCTCCTCATGAGGTGGTGGCTCACGTTACAGAAAGAAAGGGAACGCTTCATACTCATATTTCTGGTGAAGTTTTTTTAAAATTAGATTATTTCTATTTTTTTTTAAATTAAGCTTTCATTTAAAAAATCATCTGTTTCTATTTGCATTGCAGTTATGAGTGTAAAGCTTCTACAAACACTGTAAATGATCCAACAAAAGACAAGAATGAATAACAAGTATGAGGTATAAAAGGTAATAAATACACAACAACTGAGACAATACAATAAACATATTTAATAATATGAATACAAAGGGAACCTCACATGCACATGAGCAAGATCAGTACATGTTGCATCAAGATGTCATTATATACAGATGTTTATTCATTTAAAGCTGCGGTTCCAAACACCTGAGGCTGTGGATGTCGGGAGGCGGGACTTCTGCAGGAGGTGGACTGACAGCAGGAAGAAGCCCACACTGACCCCACCCAGGATGGCCACGCCTGAGATCAGAGCACTGGTCACCGGGTTCATTGGCTGGGGGGGGTCACCAGATGCTGGAGGAAGGAAGGTTGAAGAAAAGCAGAAACTTGAAGCAGACGTTTTCTTTGACGTGGGCTTAACATGACCTGAGTGGAGCCTTTTTTGTTGTTGCCTTAAATCATTAATTTCCATGAGTATCTGCTGTCTTTACTGGAGCAGGACTTAGTCAGGGGCAATGTGTTAAACCTGTTTTGTTTTGTAACATCGCATAAGGGTGCTTACCAAGTTGGGAATTGTTTACAGGAGTCTCATCTGGGGGAAAAAAAAAAAAAAGAGTCAAAATATGATCAAAATAATTTCACAGATACAAATCTTCAGTGGTCCTCTGTATGTATCAAAATTATATCAAAATTTTAAGGAATAGTCTGACATTTAGGAAATATGCTTATTTGCTGACTTGTGAAGATATCTTTTAAAATATGAAACTGCAATTTAGGAGAGAGATTGCTTAGCTTAGCATAAAGATGAAAACAGCAGAGCCTTGTCTGGCCAAAAGTAAGAAAATCTGCACCTTAAAACTCAGTTATTAACTCCTTATATCCGTTCTGTTTAATTTTACAGACACCAAACTGGAAAAAAAAAATAGATACATTTCTTTTTGACAAGGCGAATTGAATGTTAGCTGTTAAGCCAACCACCTTTTAACTCATAATATCTAAAACAAAGTAGTTAATGATTTTGCTTGATATTTTCTTTTCTTTTTTTTTTTTAAACCTCTGGACCTGTTTTTAGTATTTTGCTTTCTGGCCATATGGATATAACTCTCTTTGTTCATTTAATATTAAGCTACAGCAAGCAGCTAGTTAGCTTATCAAGATAAGTAGAATTTATGGAAAACAGCTAGCATGACTGTGTCCAGTTTATAAAAAATGTAGATATTCGGCTTACCATCTGTTGTTATTTGCATGTAGACTTAAGAGTAGCTCAGGAAAAAAGTGTTAAATCAGAAACAAGTTAGCATTGTTTAACTTCCCGCTCTCTTGTCCCAATGACAATGGGTTTTGAGAATAGGGTTTTTGGTTAGATGTGAAAGATATGAACTGCGTTGAACACAAACTTAAGAGGCTTACATGTCGCTCTGTGACATCAAATACATCAGTAAATACTCATGTTTTCTAAAGGTTTTACACATCTCAAAAAATGTGGTTGCTAACAAGTGGCTAAATCAGACAACAGAGGTTGTCACGTTAAATGTCGTCATGCTGAACATGGTAACTCTGCCTTTACAGGGTAGTTGTGTTCAAACTGGTGCAAGTAAACACTTTTTAAATAAACTTCCTAACTTACTGACTCATTGAAATTTAATATGTGTTTGGCATACATAATATAAAGCATGGGCGTGGATGTCACCAACCTTGTTTGTTTAGCCCTAAAATGAGCTTTTTGCTTCAGGCTGTTCGTTTACACTTCAGAAATCATAAGTGGTATTCAGCCGTGAAGATCAGCTTGCTGAACAAAATTTGTCAATATTCTTAACTTTTCTTTATTACAGAGCTTCTGCAGGGAATCAGGGTAATGATAAAGTCTGAACTGGCCGTCAAAAATACTTCACCCCTGGAGCAGTTTATGTCTGTTACTTTAGGAAGTCACTGTGCCCCAGACATCTCTTCTTGTAAAAACCACAATATGATGTTTACATTTTATTCTTTGGGCAGATTAAACAAAAAAACATTTGGTAACACTTTATTTTGATAGTCCGCCTACAGATAGGCATAGGTTACAGAGTATGTGTAACAATTTAACAATGTATCAGTTGACATTTAACATTAAACAGTTTCACCTAACCCTAACCCTACTTAGCTTATCCTTTAATTATTTTTTTGAGCATTCTGAAAACGTTCAGAAAAAAAAAATCAACAAACAATTACAACAATATTATCAACAACTGATATGTTGCTGAAATGTTGCAAGTACTCTGTAAATTAACTGTAGGCAGACTATCAAAACAAAGTACAACCAAAGATATAAAAGTGTGAGATAACCAGCTTCAAAGGTGGTGGAAGATGGAATTATTTTAAACCTGAATGGAGCCTTGCAAGCTGTTTCACTCACTGTGACCTGTCTGTATGCGTAGCTAAATGGCGGCTTCACATTTACTCTACAGACACAGGGTTATTGATCTTGTTATCTAAGTCTCAGGAAAAAAAAAGCATATGCCCTAAAATGTAAAACTATTCCCTTAAGATTCAGATTATTGTTCGTACCACCCCTTGTGATGATTGGTCCAGCGGTGATGATGGCGTTCCCAGATGCTGCTGGTGTGGAATCAAGGCTCTCCCCTTCATTCCGCCTGCGCCGCCGCCCACAAATCTGCCAATCACATCAGATTTCAGTCCCCATTAAGGTCAGGAGACACACAAGGAGTCAAAAACTAGGATTCATGATTTTTACACCTACTGGCATGAGCATGATGCAGTCGTCTGCCCGGCAAAGCTTGGTGACACAGTGCAAAAACACAGTCGACATCTTCTGGTGTCTGTGTTTAACAAAACGGAAAACCTCGAAGGAGAAACGTCCCATCTGACTCTTCCCATTCTCAAGAACTGTCGTCTGTGGGTCCTTGTAGCAACTGTGACAAATGAGCACAACACTCATATACACACATACTGTAAGCACACACTGAGGATGACAGAAGTCTGGTGTTTGCTTGAGCACACTTTGAAAAGGAAAAATAAGTAGGATTCATTTGGGATAAGCCGTTCGGAGAGCCTGAATACATAATGGATCCCCTTTGTGGTTTATCAAGTCATCATCTTGAGGGGGAAAAAGTGAGATTACCCAAAGAAAAGGTCATAGCGGAGTTCATCATTAGGATTCCCTGAGGGGGTTGTGTAACAGTAGTCCATCAGGATGTTCCACCTGTGAAGGGACAAAACTGTGAGATGGAGAGGAGGATAGAGATCTGACAGGACATGGGAAAGCACAGATTGTGTGTTTCTCTGCTGCAGGCTGGCGCCTTCACAAGCATATTACAATGATGGCATAATGAATACAGGCAAACTGTAGAAAAAGGACTAAATCTGTAAAAAAAAAAAAAAAAGATGGTGGGAAAAATGCTGTGATTGATCAAAATATCATCTTTGCTTCACCGGTTATGTGTATTGGCAAAATGTCTGATACATGGGCAATATTTCCACAAACATTTATCTCATCTGAAAATTAATATTCCATTGTAAATAATCAGATGTTATCTGGTACCGTTTGTCTAAGTTTGTTGCCTTCACAGCAGCAAATACTCTGGTTTTCAGAGCCAGCCCAGCCATCGGAATAGAAAGAGGCTGATTGTACGTTGAATCCTGTGAAGGAAAAAGTCAAAGTCGAGAAAAAGTAAAAGAAAAAGGCTTGTTTTTCACTCAAACTGTGAAACTGAAAACTTGATATTGTAAGAGCAGCTCAGTCCCGACAAAGTGAGTGTTTCAAATGAAGGCTGACAATATGCTGCATTTGTGTTATTTTTTATAAATTCCTCAAAAGACAAAAGCCAATTTTGCTCAAGTTCGTTTCTCAATACTTGATCACTTTGCCAGCTTGTCTGTGGCTCTCAATCCCAAAATCTCTCTCTCTGCTGAAGACGTTTGTCTTTAAAACAGATCATAATTATATATTTTAATTTTTTAACAAATTAAAACTTTCATAAAACAGCCAAGCACTGCGGTTTTCAGCAAACATTACTTAAACAGGAAAGAATAATGCATTTGTTAGATACCATTTTCAGTAGCTGCGATGTATGAAGGACTGAGTCAAAATAAACCACAGTGCACGTTTATTATAATGAAAAATTTTCAATTCATTGTCGGTGTTGGCCTTGTGGTGGGACTTGTGGATGATAGAAACATATGAAATATAACCAGACCGGTATGGACAAATCTGCTGATATTTCACTTAGTCTCCTAACTGTTGGATTCTTCAACAAATTCATTAAATTAAAAACTAACTTAATTTAAAGATCATAAACTCAGTTTTCTTTCAAAATATCCATCTGAACCTCCCAGGCCAAAGCTTCACAGTTCACACAATGCAACAGAAATAATTGTTTGCAAAAAAGTGGAGTGCAGCTGTGTACTCACATTGTACAGGATCATGTTCAACGTGCTCACAAATGTGCCGTTGCTGTCCTTAACTGAAACTGCAGCAGAGGAGCTGTGAAGGGATGTAACACATTTATTTGAATGCTAGTTATTTATTTCCGTCTGTGTTTTCTTAATTAACATGTTTTTGAAAGCAAAGGTTTTGATTTAGTATGATGACTAGTCTCTAGCACATTATTTATACACCTGACAGTTTCAAAGAATGGGTGCATGTGAATTAGCATGGAAGTAATTAAGAAAATATGCATATTCTAAAATAAATGGCTCTCAGAATACCGTAGGACACAAACCCAGTCAGGCTTTAAATCAGGTGCTTAATCGTCACCACAGTCCAGGAAAACAATAAACAAATCTTGTGTCTTGATTTAGTGAGTAAAATTTAACACTGAGCGCACCGGGTTACTCCTGAAAGGTCAAGATTTCTCTTGGACACTGACGGATGTTTTTTGGCAGCAACTTACGATGCCAGCTGTGAGTTATTGACCAGGTACTCCAGCGGGTAGCTGCAGCTGAATTTATACAACAAACCAGGCAGGTAGCTGATTATAGTCGGGGGGTCAGGGGTGTCAATGTAGCCTGACACATTCCCAATTTGTACTAGAGACATATTCCCATAGGCGTTGGCCCCATAGGCTGTGCTGACCTGCAGAGAGAAAGAAATGTTACTTTGCTTTTTTCCCCAAGTCAAGAAACAACAAGATGACATTGCTTATTGATGATATTAAAAACCATGCTCTTGTGTTTGTGCAGTCTTTACCACCAAGCTGTTACCACAGGCCTCCAGAGTGCTGAGACTGATGCTGAACAGGACCGCAGTGGGGAAGGTGTTGTTGTTGATGAAGCCACGGCATTGGGCATCACCGTGGTGACCATTCAAGGCCAAATCTGCGTCGGTGTAGCCGGAGAAGAGCACAGGGCAGAAGTTAATCTTCAAAGTGATGGTCTGAACGCCGCAGTACACACTGATGTCCCGCTCAGCTGGAGTAAGAGAGAGGAAGAAAGGTGGGGAAAGGATTTAACAATATCTTCTGGGCTGTGCTGTGAAAGCAGCAGGTTACAATCCCAGAGATATATTTTTTAAATGTGTCATGATTATCTTTCAAACTGTGCATAAATTTATTGCCGAGAGAAATGTGTCAAAATGAAGGTGAAAAGACATGTATGCTATTTTAAATTCAGCAAAAGTGTTGCATGTAACAGCAGAAATTTTGGTGAATGCGGCCCATCTGATATCTTAGGCGTAAAATAGTCCCTGATTGGATGGTGCGACTGAAAAACAGTCGGACTTCTTTGCTATGAAAATCAGTGGGTTTTTTGCATTGTAACTTAGATGCAGTTGACTGGGAAAGAAAAGACGTAAAATAGTAACTTACGAAAGGATTGTTTGTAAGTCACAAACACAAGTACAAAGACGAGACAGGCAGTTATCAATATTCATGAGCTTAGAGGCCAAATTATCCAAAATAGTAGTTTTTAACCCAAAATGATCTATTAAATGGCCGATGTGCTTCCTTCAGACTTTGTCCATGTTGTATGATGTATTCATGTTTTTGTCGTTCCTCAATATCAGGGCCAAAGGCAGCATTTTCCATTCCAGAAGGAAACAGTCAAAAAATATTTAGCCTTTTTTGATGTTTTAACATTTCATCTTTTCAGGTAGCTGTTTAATTCTTTCCAGTAAATGCTTCCGTGAAATTACAGACTCACTCAAAATCATTTCATTTCCCAACATGAAGGTCTGTTTTACAGGCCTTTTCATATTGCCAGGAATAATGTGGTGGTTGGGGGGGGGATGCTCAGGCATTTGTTTATTTTATTTTTTATTTTTTTAAATCAAAAAGTAATTGTAGTGAGTTTACAAAAAGAATAAGCCTTTAAAAATGTGTAAGGGTTTTTTTTAACAATAAAATGCTCAAACTCTCAAATTTCTTGGAAATGTACATTGAGTGAGTGGTGTCCTTGGTAACTGCTACAGGAGACTGTCAAGAGACAATATTCAAGCCATGCAATCCAAATTTTGCCCCGCAGAAAAATGTACTTGAAGTATCAAACATAATGCACTGATTGTACAAAATTTCTCTTTGTTGGTCAGCATCATTATGGTGCTACAGCTAATTTAAGTCAAACTAATTTAGTAGTTAAAGTTAAAACAAAGTAGTAAAAATACTTCATTTATTTTAAAATAGCAACAGTTCTGTTAAAATTGCACGTATGTGTTGTACTTGAGTAAATTTGCGGTAAATTCTACCGTTTTCTACTAGTGACAGTTTTACAATCAGTGTACACTTAATATAAAACTGCTAAAAACACATTATAATGTATCTTAAGTACATTTTTTAAGCTATTATTATTTATATATTTGTCAAAAATTACTTGTCTTTGATACTTTTCTCATGAACAACCATGACAGGTGCATTGAGTTAATAAAAGCTTAATAATATGACATAAATGAGATCACATAAAATACCTTTACTCTTTTCTTAAACAGTTTGCCTGAGAATGACGTGTATAAACAGTTACTAAATACTTTATAACACACTGTGAGCCTTGCTCTTGAGTAGTATCATTCACTGGAAGAGTTGTATTTTGTTTAAATGTTAAGAATGTTGTTATGTGTGCTTACAAATACATAATAGTGTGTTATGAACCAAACATTGTATTGAGGTTCTGCTTGTCTTCCAGACCTGTAGGCAGAATAACAGCATTAAGAAGAGTGTATTAACTGTAAACATTTAAAATATTCTTACCAGGGAACCTGCTGTGGTAATTGGCGTCACAGTTGTACCCATTAAACTGTGTGGAGACTGAAACGGCGATGCTCATCAGCAGGATGATGAAGTACATTCTTGCCATTTCACCGCGCGAGAGAGGTTTGCCTGCTGTCATTTTCAGAAGGTCAACATGGCACAAACCACATTCCTCAGATACTGGTTAAAAAACAGTACTTATCTCAAAATTAGGTGTTCAAAAACAAAACTCGCCCACGTCCTCGTCTGCTGCACACTCTGACCTCTATCAAAGTAGTGCAACCTTCTTTCCCCAGGTCCCCTAATCCTTCTTATCCTTCTCCCCCTGCCCCCTTTTACCTCAGACACTCATGTTGGCCCAAAACATCTATTACTCAACCCTTTTTAAACTGAGGTCACCCCTGTTACCAGCTCATTTCATCCCGCTCCCCTCTCTCTACCCCCTCTACCATTTTTTCAGCACCTGTTTACCTGTTTCCTGCTTTTTCCAGTGTAATTGCCTGAGACCCCTTTACCTCTTGTTCATGAAAAGAGAAAAGTTCAACACTGTGGCATATAGTTTTTGTTGGCATCAAGGTACAAAACTCAACTCCGGCCTTACTTGTATCTGTTGTGTGTGCACAGATGAGGATGATAGAGGAGGTCATTATCCCTACAAAAAACCTGCTGCAGTGCAGAACATGGGAAACTCCGTCAAATCTGAATGGTCTGGACAAATCTTTTGACAGCGCCCAGAAACCTGAGCGTGCTCGCAGTGTTCCCACTCGCCTCTCCTTGGTCTGATCTCTGTCTGTCAGCTCACACAAACAGTGGGCCTCGGCAGTGGGGGGCCCATCCCGGGAATTAAGCTGTCATCGGCTGCTGCTGCGGCCCACATTCACATGAACATAAAAGTCAACTCACGGTCTGATGCAGGGCTGTGTGTGAGTAATTGTGATGCACAAGGCATCACTTAGAGTAAAGGCATTCATGGTGTGTTCAGCAGTGCAGAGGGTAAGAGTGGAATCTTGAGTCTGTTTTACACTTTGTTGCTTTGCCTTGAGATACAAAACTCACTTGTTATTTTACTGCAGTACATGTAACAAAACAATGTTAATATGTTTATCTTGAATTAGAAGAAAGAAATTCTTCCTCTGCTGCAGAATTTAATGTTTTTGATCTTAAACTGATCTATACACTATTCCAGAGATGTGAGGAGTATTGTTGGGGTCTTCAAGGATATTTTTCTTACTGTCAATAAATGAATTATGCAGAAAACGAAAGAACAAATACAGCAAACAGCCCCGACACTCATGCCATGCCCACTGCTTTGTACTGAAGACATAAAACTCCAAAGCAGCTCTTAAACAGGTCCACTAGTGTTTTATGGCTTCGTAATTCCCTCAGAAAATCGTTGCACATCAGTTTTAAGTGAACATTACTTTGGCAAGAGTAAATAGTCCATTTGTCGGGAACTATTTACAGCTGCGCATTGATAAAAATGGTGCTGCGGTGAGTATTTATGGCTGCAGGACGGTGTTTGTGGGATTTGCCTAAAATAAACTACAATGACTATGTTTATTATGGTGAATGATATGTCGCCCAGCTCAACAGTGTGGCTCATTAAAAGATAGTTTTTTTTTGAGTCTTTCCTCAATTTCCTATGTTGCACAAGTAGGAAAAGATTGTAAGCAAAGCACAGAGAATAGCTAAAAATTTAACCAAATGCTGACGCATGTGATTGGTTTCAATCAAAAAAAGTCTAGTCCAATTGACAGCACAATCAACACCTTATTTTCTTTTTCACTTTCTTTCGTACTTTTGTTCTTCTCCCTAACGTCTCTCCCTCAACAGAAAGACAGACTGCGGTGCAGCAAATGGTTTCACTGACTCCTTTCATTGGGTGCACTCATGCATGTGCAATCTGTCCTCGTGGTCACAAGGTCCATTTATTAGCTACTCTGGATCTTTCAATCGTATCACACAATCTTCCTCAGCAGATGGAGTTCGCCCGCTTGTCCTGGAGTTGTAGACATCCCAAGTTCCTTATTTCTTAGCTCTACTGTCTTGATGCATTTCTCTAAGGAATCTTCACCCTATCTGAAAAACCAGATGCTGCATTAGACACATTGGCAGGCCCAGGGCTGGATTTACAACCGAGCAAAGTAGGCATCCTCCCCATGGGGCACGAGCCGCCTGGATGACAATTACTTTGTGTTATACCATGGTGTGGGTGAATACTCAGTTCTTATTGGCTGCAGCAGGGTGTCCATTACAACCTGATATAGTACACCTGTGCCAGCAGCCAGACCCACGGATGCCTTGCCTCTGGTTATACTGAATCAAAGCAGCTGTGGGAAAATTAAGTTGCTGCCAGAAGTGGCCTTGGTGATGGTCAGTAGATGGCGATCTTCCCTCTGGCCAAAAATCAATCCCATTACTCCAGTATGTGGGTGCGAACATTGTAGGAGATGACTATAGTGAATGGTTGCCATGACAACAGTAAAAACTTGCTGCATAGCCTTTAGATTTTGAGTGCCAAACTTTCACCAAAAATTTGCGAATGCTTTTGTTTTATATAGTTTGCAGATGACTGTGGTATAAGTGGGATAATCGACGTGTAGGTGTGCGTTTAACAGTGTGAAGGCACTTTGTGGAGGCAAAGAACTCAGACCCACTCGTTGATCATCTCTTGAACAGGCTTGTTTGTGTGATTACAGATCTTTGGGTAAACTTGCAAACACATCAAAACTGAAATAGTCCAGGCCCGGGCGGCTCCAGTATTTTTACCTCCATCTCGATGATCGGGGGTAAAGTGGACCTATAGACACCTCACAGTGGGGACAGAACATAAGTAATAGAATTAACGTGGCAGAATTTCATTTAGCTGCTTCAGGGTGCCAGTGTTGTGCATGCTGACTCACTGTCATGAAGGACTTTTCCATCCTCCTATTTTTGGAAAGAAAAAAGGAAACAGGAAAAAATAAAAATAGAAACAAACCCACCAAGCATATTGTGACGTACATGAAGCTTTTACTGAAAAGATGAAAACACCTGCGTTGAGTGATGAGGACACTGTAACCTTCCTCAAATGAATACACAGAACAAACTGACATGTCATATAATTTTTTTCCACATTGTTTCCCATGGTTTTAGGTTTGAGTGTTATTCTTAATCACCCTCTTCTTTTCTAGTGGTTAAATGTCACCAATATTAGTGCCACTGAGAGCTTATCTTAATGCACTCCAGTCTTAATATTTGCATAATAGCTCACCATTTTTCTAGAGATTTTTAATCAAATTCTGATTGAAACATGACTTACACCTCATTTCTATGCATTTTTATTTTGTACCCGTATTTACATGTAACATAAAGAGTACTTCACTTCGTGTTCAACTCAAGGAAAGGCATTTCTTTACAAATAGAAATGTCATGACATGGAAGAAAAGCTAATTGTGTTTGTTTTTCATTATCCAGTCCTGTGGAATATGCACATGGAGCAGTAACAGGACAAAAACATGACAACAACATGGCGGCAGTACGGTCATTTGTTTATTTAATTGGATCACCATTCGCTGTGCCCTGAAGCACAGCTACTATTCCTGGAGTCCACACTTTAAAAATGCCATATATACATGTATTTAAAAAAAAACAAACAAACAAGCATTAATCATTAAAGTCAGCATTTATCGCCACAATTGAAAAAGGGACGAGGCTGGTCTGACAGGTGTGTAACCAGTTTAAATGAATATTTTGTCAAGTTTAATTACTTTGTTATTTTGTTTTGTTAAGAAATATAAACCTTTATGCATGCACTCTCAATTGGACAGCTGCATGCTAACAGTGTTAGCTAAATACACTTTAAATTCTGCTGGCTGGTT
>JAQFJB010000023.1:18206673-18218936 GCA_029874875.1 Naso minor
AGACTTTATCAGCGTTTGCTAGCTAATTATGCTAACATTAGCTTTTTGAGCTGGTTGAAAATGCTGTCTCCGGCTGACTTTAATGTTTTAACTGACTTGTTTTAAAATTTGAAGCTTGTAAAAAGGTCTTAAATATGCATTTGATGACTGGACAGAGCAGCTAGCTGTAGGCTAAATTCTGTTAGCATTCAGTACTTCCTTAAATAAACAGAGAAAATTAAAATACCGTGCAGTTAGTAAACTTTTAAACAGGCCTTTTGATTTTTGTAAATGCACTGTAAAATTTAGTATATCAATGATGAGCTTATCAGCCTTGAAAGAACAGTGAGGTTGCTACTGGTGGTAAGCTAGCTCGCCAAACGAATAGAGAAGATTAAACATAATACATGATTAATTCTTCACACTCAAAAACTAGTTTGATGATTTCAAAAGACTAAAAATAACACTTTTACTACAGCCTCATGAACACCATTTCACAATAAATTCATAGCTCGACAGTCATGCTTTGGCTACTCATAAGGCTATAAATGATCAAAGCACTTACGGAGAAGGGTTTAGCAGAAAAGTTAATCACTACACTTATTAATCATTTATACTCACTTTTTATTCTTTCACTAATCTTGTCCGTTGTCTTTCTTGCAGATGCAGTTCATGTAATTTGAAGAAAAGTCTCTCAGAAGATGAAGCACTTAGCAGCAAAGCTTTGTCCTCGTTGCAGTCTAACTCTTCGGAGAAACACACACACACCCCCAAATACAGACACGTCAAGAACACAATGGTGCAATGACTGTCAGAAACCATGGTAACCATGTCCAAATGACGTTTGGCGATAGCTCACACCCATTATTCTGTAACTTGTCCGAGATGTCGAGTGATGCTGCTGTCTAAACCCCCCCTTTAAGAGGATTCCTTATCCATTTTACAGTGTAATCTGTAAAGATAGTTTATGGGTGCTGAGAAATTTTGATGTTATGTACTTGGACATGCTGTGGTTGGATGTAAAAGGCTTGATGTTCAGCTGGGAGGGGGTGGAGGGGAAAAGGAGAGCGGTCCTTCCCTTTCTTGATCCGATCATGAGTCATCCATTCCCCACAGTTATTTAACTGTCACTAAGTAGTGATGCTAATGGCGTTTACACCTGTTTAGTTCTGTCTTTTTTACCGTGTTTACAGTAGACATTCCTTGTGTGTTGTTTGTATTTATTTATGATTATTGGTTTAAGATTGGGGGGAAAAAAAATAATAATGTAAAATCTACAGTACATTGAACACCTGTGGGAGTGCTTCAGCATTAAACAAGGATCTCAGACTATCATTGAGAGGTAGAGTAAAAAAAAAAAAATAGCTATTATATAAATTACACCTATTAAGCGGAATGATAGAGCACTAAATATTCTACGAGTTTTGTGTTAAGAAAATTTTCTACTAGATGAAAGATTTCACAATCTGTTTCACGTAAGTGCAGGGGTTAGAGTATGAGTCAGTTAACAGTATATAGTCGATTCTGTGCCTAGGGTTTATTGCAATGGATCAGTTTCCTGTCTAGTTGAAAAAAAAGAAAAAGAAAAAAAAAAACACTTCCTCCACGAATCTGAAGCATCGCACTGGGTGGTGGGCTCCATTTGCTTTAAGCTTGGCATGCCATTGACTCACTGACCGTATTCAAGGCTGCCTTTACTCTGAATGTGAACGAGTTGTCTTCATGTTGCACACATCTTTCCACACTACAGTTCCTCAGCGGGAGTCGGGGGGTGGTTAGGGTGAGGGAGGGGGTGGGGCCTTTGAGAGGACGGAGTGTGTCTGCTTTGCCGATTAGCCGTCGCTACGCTAATGGGGGGAAAGAAGGGTCACAGATTTGATGTAAATTAATTGTATAAAAGATCCAGAGGACCAGGGCGGAGCGGTGGAGCACTGTTGATCGGTGCTCTGTGTATATAAAAACTGACTGTTCTTTGAGTTCAGAAGTGAAAGATGTATGAAATATGAAAGCAATTCAATCAAATTTGACTCTACCTAAGTTTGATTCAGGATATTCTCTGCGTTTGTCTCCGCAGATATTTTCTTTATGTAATTAGAACGTGTAGCAGACAATGACTGAAGTCTTTTCTTTCTTTTACAAATAAAGAGCAGCTTCCACAAACTGTTGTGCCGACTGTGTGCTCCTTTGTTCGAGGTGACTCTTGAATCTGTTGAACTGGGGCTGCTGTAACAGCGTGGCAGTGGACTGTGTTTGCCACCTGCCTGGTAACACAGACAGTTAAGATTTGTGTAAGGTAATTAAAATCAATGCTGCCTGCATGAGACTCTTTTGTTACGGTATGTATCTAGTGCAGTGGTTCCCAAAGTGGGGGCCAGGGCCCCCCCGGGTGGTCGTGAGACACAGAGTGGGGCCACGAGATGCCTTCCAAATATCAAACAATATTTATAATTAAATATTCAACCCATTATTGTACAAATTCTGGTTATATTCTCTCTTAAATTACTAAAAATAATACGGCTGTTGTGCTCTTGTGCTGTTTTGAAGCCTGCAGGCCTGATAGTGTGTGTGTGCAGCTGTGCACAATGTCATAGCACCTCCAGGGTCGATGGAGGTCCCCAGTCTCTGGCTCTGTTATTTTTGGGGTCCCGGGTTGAAAAGTTTGGGAACTCCTGATCAAGTGCACTAGTCCACAAACCAGAGGAGTATGGCTGGATTTAACCTGCATAATTTATTTTGATCTTCCTCAACAGATTAATGGTTTAAATGTCATACCTCGACACGTCTGAACTGCTGACTTCCTGCAGTGTGACGTCTCCTGTCAGCTGATTTACACAGGCACACAACGCTCGTCTCTTTATAAGAAAGATCAAAATAAGTAATAAGGTTAAGACTAAATAAACCTTTTTTTTTTGATAAAACCTGCATAAATTCTCTGTCTCTCTGTTCATTGGGTAAATTTGTTCAAGAACTTGCATGATCCTGGGTTTGCTGGAAGCCAAATGTACTGAAGCTCTTAAAATGTTGACACAACAAGAACCGCTTAAGGATTTTATTCTAGCAGTTTATATTAGGTGAAGTTATTAGTTACAGCTAATTATGGCCAAGCAGTGAATCTTCTTTTTTTTTTTTTTTTAGATAGTCTAGTGGATGGATGTTCAAGACTGTTTTCCAACTTTCTCTGGGGTTCACAAATGAGATAATAAAGAGAAGTACATTTTTGTTGCACAGTGGTATTATATCTTATTCTACGCAATAAATAACCTTATTTTCAGTGCTCACAAACTATTTTGTTGGTGCAAAAAAATAAATAAATGCTAGTACAGTCAAGAGTTATTTAAACAACATGCACAATTGTATCACTGCAATGTTAATCAGGTTACTGGTTAGTCTTCTAAAACATCCAAGAATGGATTTTCCAGCTTCTGTCACAGCTTGGTCTCCACCTGCTCTTATTTATCTTTGTCTTGAGCTGATGAAAAACGAAAGCAGGTGTAAAAACCACGGAGGAGCTCTGAAAGTGCCGGAATCTCGTCACGGTCACAGAGTGAATATTTTCTGTCAGGTTCAACAGTTTCAAAAGGTTTTGTTTGTGTAGCGAACGTGTCACAGCTGTTTGAATTGCCTCACGTGTTTCTGTCAGCCTGTGGGACGTTCACACCCTTTTGTCAAACACAAGGCTGATGTCAACCTGCGGGAACCGAGGACACCTGCTGGACGCCACCTGCCATTACAGCATTTATTTATTTTTAAATTCATCCTCCTGTAAAAAAAACAAAATGCATTAAAAAATCGCAAAATAAGCAGACACAACTTAAACTCAAAGTGAAGGGAGTATTTTCTTTGCACAGCTTGCAATTCCTGCTCATGTCGGTCCTCCCCATCACAGACGGAGTCCGCCCTCCTCCTCCTCCTCCTCCTGTCAGAGGAGAGCAGCGCATCCAGCAGCAGACCTGCGGAGGAGGTAAAACACCTTCACTCCTCTCTCACTCGTTTTCCTTAGCCACCACAGCTGGATGGGAGTTTCAGGAGCAGACTGTGACAAACGCGCGGGGGTCCTGTGAGGTAGGCGGCATGTCAGCGACACTTATCCAGAGTAACGTGAAGGAAGGAAGTGGCACTCTCTGAACTGCTGTGGGGTAAACAAACTTCACTTTCATTGACGTTTGTTGGCATTTAAACGTTTTAAACGTGAAGAGGACTCAAAACTCTAGGTGTGAACTTGAAAAATGCCTAAAGGGTTGAAGAAGTAACTCAGATCACCGGTGTAAAACTACTCTGTTACAAGTAAAAGTCCTGTAGTACAATTTTTACTTCAGTAGAGGTACAAAAGTTTTCACACCAAAATGTTTTTAAAGTGCCAAAACTGAAGTTTCAGTCATATATTATAACCTTTAATAATGTGTAATAGAGTAGCTACTAAAGGCTGTCCTATAATAATTGTTGCATTATCACTGTAATGCTGTGGATGTAAAGGCGGAGCCCATTTTAACCAGCCTACTTTATATAATTTACTTGCCCTGTAACTTAAAGTTACTTAAATTTAATAGAATTTTGTTCTAATCTATAATGTAGCCCCATAATTTATTTGTAGATGTCTTTTGTCGGCCATTATTAGTCTGGATCTGCAAAGTTACAAGTCACTGAAGTTATCAACTAGAGTAAAAATTACAATCGTTTCCTCTAAAAGGCGGTGGAGTTACAGAATAAACTGTCTGAAAATGGAAGAACAAGTTTCCCAGAGTTGTACTTCGTGCCTAAGTAAACTTGTTTTCTGTCAAATTATTCATTCACACAGAAAGTTGACTGTTCTTATAACTGTGGATTAAGATTTGATTTGTGAAAAAGTCGATTTTGCATTTTGGATAAAATAAGCCACGTCTGCTGCATCTGAAGTCAGATTTAACTCTAGGAAACGTTACCAGCAAATACATGAAATCACATAATGTCAGAGAACAACAAACTGTAGACAAGGAGACATTTTCAGCCATTTGTTCACTTTTATCTCTGAATCTGCAGCGCCACAAAGACGCTGTGTGACAAGACACAAGACACTGTGTCATGTCGCTGTCAAGCACTGTAGAACAAAGTCACAGAGCTTTCAAACCATAAATACTCACACAGGGAGTATGTTTGCCTGCAGAGCTGTCACACTTGTTGTGTCAACAACCAGTTCTCTAAATAAACGTGAAATATACATTTCACGTTTATACTGCCAAACCAGTGCTGGAAGAAGTACTCAAATCTTTCCCTTACGTTAAAGTACACGTGCAACAGAGTAAAAATACTCCCATGGACAGCATTCAAAATCCTACTTTGGTAAAAGTACAAGCTGCTGTAGTGGTTTTTAATGTGGGGGACGGACCCTGTTCTTGGTGGAACTGTTCATAACTGAATCAACCAGATGTTGATTTTATAAAGGAGGTCACACGTCAAATAGGTTGGAAACCACTTATTTGATTTTTAAAAAATGAATTGCATTTTATAAGTTTGTCATGTCTTGTAATGTAACAAGTATGTAGTGGAGTAAAAGTACGATATGTCCTCAGCATTGTTTGACGTGGATTTATGTTATTATAAAGTAAATAACCAGTGTATTAAGTGCATTGATACGAGAGTTGGTTCCAAATAGTCGAGTGTTTGAACATTTGTTCGTTGATTAGGTATTTGATTTTAATTTTGGGATTTGGATCTTCTTTTTGCTTGGTTGGTTGGTTGTTTTTCTGCCGTTCTCTGCTGATGATTTTTTTACCTAAACTTAGGCTGAGGCTACAAAAAAGCTGTTAATATTTCACAAAAAGTGCAGAAGAAAAGGGTTTCCTGTACGTTAATTTGCACTGTATTTCGATGTTGGCCAGTACATACAGTTTTGTTTGTTGGTTTGTTTTGTCTTGTTTGTTGATTCCAATTGATTTGGATGATTTGATTGGTAGCTATTGATTAATGGTGAGGCTTTGAAGCCCAAAACTCTAAGTAGTAAAACTCCACCAAATTGAATAAATATCACATGAATTGTTCATATTGCTGCGTATCCCAGAATCTAATTTTGGTATTACTTCACAGTTTGAGTAGAGTTATTTCTTCAATCTACTGTCAGTGAGTCTGACATGGATCTAATGGCTTCACTGGACTGACTGGCCGTAATCAGAATTCTGTTATGGAAACGACAGAAACAACTCACCAAACAAAACTGTATGTTCTTTTCCCACCACGTGAATGTTTACTTTGCAGCTGAGGAATTTCTTCCAGGCACTTCACTTCTTCTCGGCATTAACAAGGCTGTAAAATAAGGGAACAGTGAGCAAAAACTTCTCCGGATGTGACAGTTGTTTTTTTTCTCTTTTTATATGTTTTTTTTGTCACATGATTTGTCTGACAGCGACAGAGCCGGCTGGTGGCCCATTTCCACACCTGCCCGCTGACAGAAGCTGGAGGAGGAACCATGATTGACCTGAGCCACCTGACCGAGGAGGAGCAGGGGGCCATAATGACGGTGCTGAGGAGGGACCTCGAACTGAAGAAGGCAGAGGAGGAGAGAATCAGGTAGGAAATAATTCTGAACGTGGTAAACAGCATCCTGCTTGGGCTGTTTTCCATAAGCAGAAATGTTTAGACTGTTTAAGCTAATCTCACGTCATTCAGCTAACGTCGTTTTATTGATTCAATAAATCCTTCTGTTGCCTGTCTTGTGAGGAGAGGCCTTTGTGGGACAGTAAACACGCCAGTCAAAATAATACATGTCTTGCCCATAATAGAATAACACAATAACAGCTTGGCTGGACACAGACGTTGCCTCCACCGCTGAGAAGTCTCAATGTGAGATGTGCAATTAGATTAAAGCCAATCCCACACATGGGAGGGGATCAGGCTGCTCTGACAGACAGGAATAGAAACCCTTAGAGGCCTCAATGATGAGACACCTCACCTGTGAAGAATCTGACGACCACATGGTGTCATTTGGCAAACGGTGAATCCTAAAACTGCCTCTTTTCAGCTTCAAATTATAGGAAAATATTAAAAATAGCAGCTCAGGCTTAAAAACTTTCAGTCGAACTTCTGGGAAGGGTCGAACAATCCTCCGAGTGTACATTCAAGGCTTGCTAAGACAAACAGAGGGCCTCGTCTCTTTTATGACCTCTCCCATCTTGTGAAACACAAGGAGAAACTTCTTCGTTCCCCGTCAAATGCAACCATGCGTGTCAACTTAAAAAAAAACCTCTGAATGCACCTACTTGAAGATGTGTATCATTTTGTTTATACGAGTCTTGAATGTCCTGAAACAATGTGCTCTTCATCAAGTTTAATGGAATTGGCCAGACAAGTTTTTCATCAGCAGGAGGCTGAATGCTTGCTGTGTCTCCACCAGTCTGGTGTAAAAGGATTAAGCCAACAGAGCCTGTAATAATGTGCTACCCTTTCTTCACATGACCAGGGAAAGATGAGTTGGAGGGCTCTTTTTTTTAATGCCTTTGATTCAATTTTAACCTGATGGAAATGTTTTCCGAATTCCTTTCTTTAGATGGATCATGTGCGACTGATGATGAAGCAGTGAAAAGTAGGAGTGGTGATGAAGAGGGAAAAATAGATGGTATTTTACAGAATAAAGTCAAATTTAAAGGATTGTTAGTTCTTTCAAGCGATGTGCCTGTGGAGCAGGGCTCGACATTATTGCTTGTCTGCTTGTAAAGTAAAGTCCGTGTTCGGGCAACTAAATTTTGCTATTGGGCAAGTAAAAAATATGGCTAAGTGGCTGAAATAGTTTATGTCAAGCCCTGTGGAGTAAAATAAAATAAAACTGAACCAAAAAATTATACAAAGATTTAAGCTGCAATAGAAAATCTCCTCATGTACTCGCACATTCTATCAAAACCTCTCGGCTTTGAAATCTCAGATTAATCCAACTCAAATCTGAAGCCCAGTAGTCTCCAGTTACACAGAAATGAATTCAAACTTGTGATGTGACGACTTCAAAACACCCTCCTGTTGTCTGCTTCCTCTTTGTCTGCCTTCGGCTTTACATTCTGCTGATATTAAGAGATTAGTGCTGCTTAAAGAGAATTCAGACGGTGTCAGATTCACCATTCAGTGCAGTTTAAAGGACGCGTTGTCTTGTATTTGTTCATTCACAAAAGAATGTTTTTGTCCCTATAGCCACTGGGCTGCACAGGTACAATATCCTGTGTGTTTTTAATAACTTCAGCTGGGATTAACATGAATGCACAAAAAGACAGTGAATGAGCATACAGGAAAACCTCTTGACTTAAACGTGTTTCCCTCCAGCAAACTGGAGAAAGCGCTGAGCAGCAGCTCACAGGCGGATGCCAGGCGGAAGTACCTGACCGGCGAGTGGTTTTACGAGGCCAAGTCTCGCAGGCATATGGACAAGATCCACGGCTCGGAAATCATCCTGGCCTCCATGAAACAGAGGAAAGCTGGTTCAGGTGTGTTCGCTCTGCACTGTTGACAAAAGGTTTGTTTAAGCACAGCTTGTGCACGGCAGCTGCAGGTTACATCTTCAGAGGTGTTTTCAAACTCTCTCACATGGGGTCAGTCTGCCTGGAGGGATAAGATATTTGCCACAGGCGAAACCAAAGTTGAAATGCAAAATTTTCACAGACGACGCCGGCCACTGCTGGTGCCCGCACAGTGAGCATATGTTACAGCGCAGCAGAGGATCAGCGCAAAGCAGATGAAAATATTAAATTAAAAAGTAGTGTTGCCTTAGGCAAACATTTTATCCTCCAGGGCAGAGCAGTGACAACTGTGGGTTCAAAGAAATAGCATCTGCTGAATAACAGGTGAAAACATAACATTTGGATTTACACTCAAAAGTGTGAAAAATTTCAGGGTAAAGAGGTTCATCTCAAGTCCAAATACGGCAGCTTTTTCGAAATATTGTCAAATAATGTCCTCTTTTCTGCTGCAGACGGGATTCTTAAAACTAAAAGATCCGAGACGATGAGCAGTCGAGGCTCAGACCTCGTCCCTCCGCCAAAACCTGCCAGACTTTTGGAAGCTCTGCAGCCACAGGAGATCAAGTACACAGTCCTTTTATTTCCAAACATTTAAACATGCGTCTGTCTCTGACCTCACCTCTGTCTTATCTCCACGTGCTCAGTGCTGTGTGAGAAATGGTTTGCTGGTATGACACAGTTGTCGAGAAAGTTTGGAGATTTCGAGGTGGTGAATCAAGTCTCTATGTAAACATCTCATTGATTTGTTCGACACATATCTCACCACTCTTTGCTGACTCTTGCATGGGTGTTTCCACTCTTAAATCTCATAGTAAAGGTTGACTTATCAAAATCAAACATACTCTGTAAAGACTAAAGAAAGTTTTCTTCTCCGTGTTGCTTAAAAATGCTGCAACAAGGTGCAAAGTCCCATTATGTTAAACAACTTGAACAATTTTGAAATCGTATTTTAGCTCCTCTCTCTCGTGTGCATGTGTGTGTGGGTGCATGTGTGTGTGTGTGTGTGACTCAACCTGTGTAAACATAGGTGGTTCCAGCTGGGAACATGGCAGTTTAATAGCCCAGCAGCAGCTAACTGCTCACAACAGTGCAGGATGTGATCTGATGTATTAAGGGGAAACACCAACAGCTTAGCAGTGTTAAGGGTTTAACTCAATAGAGCTCTCGGCATAATTGCTCACAGTTACAAGTGACTGTGTGGCCCAAAGGGATGTTATTCTCCTGTTGTTCCTGTAAAATACCAGTAGTTTCTCACCAAAATTAATATTTTACTCTTTTTTTCATCACATCCTGAATACGTTCAATGTGCAACTTACATTGGAAGACACCTAAGCAAGCAATAGAAAATACATACATGATATCAAACAAGTTGGGATCTTGTGTAAAACATATACCATACAGAATGTGATGATAAACTAAACTGAAAACAAAAAGTTTAGATCTTTAATGCTTCACATCATCAGCATCATTGATTTTTTTTTTAAAGAAAAAAAATGCTTATTCCAAATTAAATGACATTTAAACTGGTTAGGAGAGAGTCAACTGCCAGAAAATAGAAAAGTCATTATCTACTCACCCTCTTGCCAGTGGAAGGTCAAATAAAGTTTTTTAGTCCACAGATCAATGCTGGAGTTTCACAGGAAAAAGGTGTTACAGTAACCTATCGAACAGTTACTGTCAATGGTGACCAATTTTCAAATACAAAAAAATTTGCACACGCCGTCTGTGCGTTTTTTGCCAGGGTCAGACCACAAGATATTTTTGTCTGTTTTAGTGTTCGGTGTGTAAGATTAGGCAATTATAGAGTCATAAATCCTTGCTGTGTCGTGGTTGAGACACATGACAGATAAAGTTCTTCACTCATTGTTTGCAGTAACGTCACCGGCAAGGAAGCGCTTGCCACCGACCGAGAAGTAAACAAAAAATCAAACATCTAAGTCTTTTTGTAATGAGGCATTATAGATACACCGGTTGACTTCAGTCCTGACGCACTGTGTGAGATGAAACGATCGATTATCACGCCTGATGCTCATTGACGTACTGATATCTTGTAGTCTGAGCTCGGCATAAAAGGTTGTGCGCAGGCGCATGTTCGTGAGTGCGGCTCCCTTCTTAGTAGCTCCAGGCTTCAGCGAACAGTGAGGCTAAAAACATGACGTCTGTGATGTTGCTTTTTAAAACAACTTTGCGTATCAAGGCTTTAGGACACTTGGAATACCTCGGACAAGCAGTATGGAGGAATTTTATGGTTTTAGTATGTTTTTCTTGCGTTTCAAAACTTGGTCACCATTTACTTCAGTTGTTTGGGAGGTGATTGCAACGCCTTTTTCCTGTAAAACTCAAGCAGTGTTTTGTGATTTGAAAAACCTCATCTGACCTTCCACCAGTATGAGGGTGAGTTGAAAATGACTGACTTTTCATTTTTGGGTGAACTACCCCTTTAAGTAACTTTGCATCATATATGAAATACATTAATGCCATTCCACCAAGTTGTGTCAATATTTGCTTTTGTACTTTATGCATACAGCTACCAGTTAAGACTAATGGCATATTTGACATCTGATAATGCAGATATGTAGCAAGATATGAGGTGCAGGTCCAGAACTTTATTACAGCATCACATGCATCTAAATGTAATCAGTTTATTAACTAAAGAGGTGCTTTCCTGTAACAAATCCTCTTTTTCTGCCACAGAAGTCCAGATATTATGAGTTTATTTCATCAAGTGTTCCCTGACATTTTTTGGTTTCCATTCATATTGTGGATGATTAGGCTGGATAGACATCTTCCTCTTTGATATCGGCGTTAGCTACGCGTCAGAAAGCCCCAGTCATGCACACTGAAGCATACTTGTGATTAAAAACACAGACTCTGCTGCTGAGCAGGTCCGTCATGTCAAAATGCAGCTCATCTGTGTAACCTCATGTGATCCTTTACAGTGCTTGTTATTGTTTTCTAACAGAGCATTTCAACTGTTTTCTCTCAGTGATGCAGAAAAAGAGAATCTCAATTTGGGAGTCCGCTCTCCTAGAACGGTATGCAGATGTTACAAAATCTGATTTATTGTACATTTTTTCCTTTCTTTGATGAAATATTCTTACAGATACATTACAGATATTACAATTTAAAAAGATTAATTCAAGTCATTTTTCTTTAAGCCAAGGCACAACCCTTTCAACCGTGCTTCCCTTATTGTTGTTGAGCCTCCTGAAAGTAACAATGACGCGTCGACCAGTCGAGACCAGGAGGCACCGGAGACAGGTTGAACTGAACTTAAAATCAGACAAACACATTTTCAGGCTGTGAAATAGTTAATTATGACATGATAGGGGTGTTTTTTCCTTTTATTCCCTCAGAGCCAATACCCCCACTAAAGAGCCCCCCAGCGGGAGACACCAGCAAGACTTCGGGAGGCTCCGTCACATCTGAGGCCTCCTCTGCGGGGTTCAGGCCTGTGCCCAAGAGAAGGACGTTTCTCTCCAGACGTTCCTCCACTCAGTCAGGAAGCAGCAGCCTGGGGATAGATGCTCAGGGAGGATCGGTGAAGGTTGTCCCTGCCCCACGACGGAGCCTCCAGGGAGGATCCAGTGGGAGCTCTATCCAGTCTTACCTGAAAGGCCAAGATGAAACACCTCAGCAAAGTGTAGTTTCTGACAAAGTATCTCAGTCTGCTCAGCTATCTAAGTCTCTAGATGAAAACTCCCAGCTGCCACCATTTGATGTATCTCAGGTTTCATCTAATTCTAGTTTGGAGAGAGACAGAACAGAAAGAAACCCACCTTCTCTAACAAGAGACAGGTCAGTGGATGATTT
>JAQFJB010000023.1:18224197-18234535 GCA_029874875.1 Naso minor
TTGTATTAATGTCTTAATGTAGTAAAATCCTCTCCACATTCAGATCACATTATATTGGTTAAAAACACTCATTACTCTGATTTTTACGAGCAGTTACAACATTGTCTTCTGTTAAACTTAAATCTGTTCACTTAATAAGTTTGAGCATTCTGTAAGCCAACAAATGAACCCAGTTAATTAAAACCTTTTCTCTCTGATATGCTCTGCAGGTGAGAATGATGATGACAGTCAGAACCCGGTGAGGAAAGCATTGAGACGAGCAGAGGCCCGGCCTAGAAATCTGGCTAAAAGCATGGAAGACATCACAGCATCCTTACCAACACGTGAGCATGTCCTCATCTTCTCTTCACCTCAAAGGGCCCATACGCACAGATGGTTTTGGGTGATTTGTCATTTTGTTTCTCACAGGACAAGAAAGAAGGCAAGATCCATCTGCTGACATGAGACGCGTTAGTAATGGTAAAACCTGCCTCGTCCTTTTCATGTGGTGTATTTTGCAAGCAAAGTGGCAAATTACTCAAGATTTCATGTCTTCTGCTTTCCAATCAACCACTCTGTAGTTTCGTCCATCCCGTCAAACTCTTCGTCCTTGTTTTCGGATCCAGACCATCTGAAGAAGATGAGCAAATCAGTTCCTTCATTCTTACAGGAGGAGGTAAAGCCACGCTGCGTTTTTTAGTCCAACAAGTCAAAGCCCGCTTTGCATCCCTGTGCACGAAGCTTTCTGTGGCTGCTGTCTGTGTTTCAGGACGCTGGCAGAGACACAGACTCCGACGGCGAGGACAGTTACCCCCGAGGAAGACTAATGATGGGCAAATCTTTGACTAACCTAAACCGCTCTCCTGGCATGGCGTCTCGTGTATGTTCACCCACAGCAGCAAAGCATCGCTTACACATGCTTCACATTCAAGCACGGCTCTCTCAAACTCTGCTGCTCGCTGGCTTTTAAGCTTTGAGTGTGACTGTCAGGGATTGACATTTGCTTTTCTGTGAGGTGTAATATTACAGTTTGAAACAACATGACACATGGTGTGCGCTTCTCAGTTTATAAGAGCTTTAACGCTATCGTGTCATCCCTGCATGTCTCATGAAAAGGACCAGACAGTCAAGTACAACCATTACAGGAGAGCTTCACAGGTTTAACGCTGCACTTAAATGAATCAAAGTCAATGCAACAGAACCAAATATATCAACTCTTTTGTTCCACGCTTTCTTTATCTTGTCAAAACCTGGTGTTAGCATTACCCACAATGCAACAGTGGGGTTGGCTGTAAGGGTGTGTTATGCTAGTAGCAGCTAACGTAGCCTTAAGCTGCTAGCCACAAGCAGAGACAAGAACAAGGCTACAGAAGCCCGGCAATGCTTTCAAGTCCAAACCCCCAGAATTATTTCATCAAACTTTTTGTCTTCAGCGCCACCTAGGGCTGTCATGATGTCAAGCTTTTACTACACAATTACATTGGCTTTAAGAATTCACAAATACAATACTGTTGCAATATCTATAGTTATAAAGCTATCCGTCAAATTTGTCTTTAAATTTGGTTTATTTTTGTGTTTTGTCACTTTTTTTAACAAATTGTGTTAATTTATTGTAAAATATGAGTAGGCAGGTAGAGAGAGTCCCTAATCGTAACTGTACTAAAGTGTATAAAAAGAAATAATCACATTAGATTTTTATGTTTTATGGTGAGGGGCAACTAGTACAACACTACACTACCATCATCTACTATGAATTAGAAAGAATGGAATGAAATGGAAATTATTGAAGAAGTGCTGCATTTCTTACACAATATTATCATATGTATATTTTTTCAGCCCTTTTGTGCCTTTATTAGTGGTAAGATAGTTGAAGAATGGACAGGAAATGGGGTAGAGAGAGAGAGAAGGACATGCAGCAAAGGGCCGCACGGTGGAATCGAGCCCAGGGCCACTGCAACGAGGACATAGTGCGTGGGGCCCCTGCTCTATCAACTGAGCTACCAGGTGTCCCCATATGTGTGTTAAAATGTGATATCAATAGTTAATGCAGTAGTTATGAACACTGTGCAATGACTCAAGTGACACAGTTTAAGACAATTGTCGTATTTTCTGCAGCTCAGTCTGATGCTTCAAGACTTCATACAACTTTTTTCTTTTAATGCAGAATTTTCTAAGACAAACAGATGTTGATGTTCCTCTTTGTAATGATACTAATTAATCTTGTCCGTGGCCTCTATCTTCAGGAGATAAATTAGATTTTCAGAAAACAAGCAAACCACAATTTGTCCTATAATACGACAGTTATGTAAAGTTTATAGTTTTGATTGATAATCTGAGCTGTCTTGCTACTTATTTGTTTCTAGCTGAGTGGAAGTGTGATGACCATGTACAGCAGCGACTTTGGGAATGTGGAGGTTCAGGGTAGCATCCAGTTCTCCATCAACTACATTCAGAAACTCAGAGAGTTTCACATCTTTGTGGCTGAGTGTCGAGATTTGGCTGCAGTCGACCCAAAGAGGGGACGCTCATATCCGTGAGTACTGTACCTGAAATATTCTGGGTGAAAATTCCCTTTATTGTTTTTCTCTGCTTAGTAAAATAAATGAAGACAAAAACAAATGGAAACTTATTGGATACAAACATAAAAGAAGCAGCCACAAACATATCCAACAGAATGTTTGTCTACATGCTGCCAAAGAAACTTAACTCTTTATCAGCTGCCATTGGGGGCTCGTAAAGTTTTACATTTGTATTACTGCATTTCTGATGAACTGTGAAGGCACGTTCAACGAAATAGTATATTAATGAACAATGTTGCAAACAATATAGAGAAAAAATTAGACACACACAATAGTAAATTTAGATGAAAGTGGCTGAATTGAAATGAAAAGGTCTTGTACTCTCTCTACCAACACTTAAAGTTAAAGAAAGATAAACAATGTAAAATATACACATGCAGTTTTGCCAATTTGTGATTTTCTCTTAGCATCTTCAAGGCAATTAGCAACTTATACAGGGCAAGAAAGGTACTAAATGTATTAATATTGGAATTCATACTCATGCATGCTGCTTAGAGCTAGCTGTTTTTTATATGTATGATGTTTGCATGCAAAAGATACAAGTGGGATACTTCAAAAACCCAACCACTCATGTCTATGTAAATGCATTTGATCACCACTAAATATTCATGCATGGTGTTTTCTCCATGCATTACAAACAGGACCCACACCGGAAAGTGGGGAAAAAATCCCATAAACCCACACTCATTCACTAATGCAATGCTCTTCTCTACCTTTTTCTACAATACAATATGACAAAAAAAATATGTGTTGGGTCACATTTCCGAGAAACGGACAATGTAATGCTTGTAACTTATTTTAGTAAACTGACCAGTTGTAATTCTGGCCAACCGTTCACTAACAATAACTCTTTGTGTATGGTTTAAGGATGCATCTGAAAATATTCTTACTGTTGTTGTTGTTGTTGGTTTTTTTTTTGGCTTTTTAGGTATGTAAAAAGCTACCTGGTTCCTGACAAAGCAAATCTGGGAAAGAGAAAAACATCTGTAAAAAAGAAGACACTAAACCCAACCTTCAACGAGATCCTCAGAGTAAGGGGATATAAAAATGCCTGCAGTACTGAACATACACAGCCATTTTCCCACACTATAATCTTTAATACGTGACATGCGTGACAATCAACAAACAAAAGCAGCTCGCTCTCTTCTGTCCTCACAGTATCGAGTTCGCATGGAGTACCTCAAAACCCAGACGCTCATTCTCTCCGTTTGGCATCACGACACGTTTGGCAGGAACAGTTTTCTGGGCGAGGTGGATGTGGATCTCTCCAAGTGGGACTTTGACCACACCCAGATGAACTACTTAGCACTGAAAGCAAGGGTGAGAAGGAAGAAACACACACATTTGTTTTCTCATCAAATAACAGCAGGTAACTAGAGTCTTATTTGAGCTGGTTGTATCACATGCACTGTAGCTATTGTTTCTTGTGTGCAAAACAAATTTTAGAGCCTCATGATGGATTTTGGATCTATTGTACTGTAAATTCAAATATTTTAAATATTTCAGAGTATGCCATTTCTCACGCTATCAAATGTTCGAGGAGAGATGAGACTCGCCATACGTTTCCTGCCACCAATAATCCACAGTGAAGGTCTGCACTTGGTTTCATCTCATTATGTAAACACTGGTTGTATTTGTAATGTAGAATCTAGTTATCCACATTCCTTTACATTCTATAGACATGATTCTTAAAATAATTTGTCATTTATGTTTTAAAGGATCATCTCCAGAGGGTTCAAACACTGGAGAGATTCACATTTGGGTGAAAGAATGCAAGAACCTGCCGCTAATCAGAGCCACCATTGACCCATATGTTAAGTGGTACGTAAAAACAAGTAGAGACCCCTAGTGGCAGAAAAACGACAGAGTGTTGTAAAATCTCTATATTTCTGAAAATACTCTTGTGTTCTTGTTGAGAGTTAGAGGAGATGATCATTCCACTCTAAAGTGCACTAAATAGAAAGCTACAGCCAGCAGTGCATTAGCTTATCTTAGCTTAGCTTAGCTTAGCTCAGCATGAGGACTGAAAACGGAGGGAACATCAAGTCTTGCTCTGTCCAATGGATTAAAAAATGTCTACCAGCACTAAAGCTCACTAATATTTTTGGACAGACTTGATGTATCGTGTGATAAATTGATTTTGTTGCCTTCGAGTGAAGCCATGCTAGCCGTTTCCCCTTGTTTTCCCAGTCTTCATGTTGAGCTAAGCTAACCCCTTCCTGCCTTTAACATTGGCTATACTGAACAGGCTGCTAAAAGAATGATACCAATTTCTAAGAAAGTCTGAGGAAGAAAGCAAAACAGAGTTTTCTGTTCTATCAGTCAACATGTTCTGTTTTTTTTTCCCGTTTATTTGAAGCTTTGTGCTGCCGGACAGGAGCAGGAAGAGCCGTCAGAAAACCCGTGTGCTGCGGAGAACAGTCGACCCCGTATTTAACCACACGATGGTGTACGACGGCATCAGAGAGGCTGATCTCACAGAAGCCTGCGTGGAGCTTACTGTGTGGGACCGAGACAGGCTCGCCAGCAACCTGCTGGGGGGCCTGAGGATCGGAGCTGGAGCAGGTACTGATGGGAGAGAAAAATAAACGAATCTGACTCATGTAAACACAGTACTCAGTACTCATTACTTAAAACCTACAAAGTGGACAGACAGAGAAAGATGGATGATTAATGGGGCAGAAAAGGCGAAAAAAGTTCCTGCTACACAAACTTGTATTCATGTTCTGTACTTTTTTCTGATCTCTGCTTTTTATGAAGAATAGGGGAAAAGATCTGTGCACCAAAAAGGTTCCCATTAAAAGAGGTTTGGGGTTTTTTTTATTATAAAACTCTTAACAGTAGCTCTTCTGGTGTACGGATCTTTTTCCTTGTTCTTTGTCTAAGCCTTTGATCCAGCACGCAGCCTACACGGCTCGGGGATGTGTGTGTCCTTTGAACTTTTTATTCTCTGCTTTTTGTAAAAACATCAGATAAGTTCACCTCTTGTGGCCTCACATTGTCATTTAAATGAAACCATGTGAGAAGTTTAGAACAGAAGTGCCACGTTTGTGAAACTGCTGACCGCTCCCAAACATAATGACACCTAACAACAGGCCTCAAATAGAAAGTAGAAAGGTCTCGTTCCATTGGTTACATCCGTGACAATATGATGCATTTATAAGATGATTGTATTGTGATTTCCATGTGAATGCCCTCCAGGTAAATTCTTAATGCACAATAATTGAGTGAAAAGTTCAACATTTCCCTCTGACAGGCAGTTGCGTTGAAGTGAAAATCACCAGAATAAACACTAAATACTCCTCTGCATGTTTTTAATGCTTGTGTTTGTCTGTGTGTCTCCCTGTAGGCAGAAGTTATGGGTCTGCGGTGGACTGGATGGACTCAACTCTCTACGAGGCGGCCCTGTGGGAGCGCATGAAGGCCACCCCGAATGAATGGGTGGAGGACGTACTCCCGTTAAGAATGCTGAACTCTGCTAAAACTGCTTTCAAATAATAAAAGCATACTAAACTGCATTACAAAGGTAGTATATCTTTGAGAAGTAAAAACACAGTGGAAGAACAGTTGTAAAGATCCAGTGCATTGATCAAATTCAGACAGGAAATGCTTTTGCAGGATTAAAAAAAAAAACCCTGGAGAGACACATCTCAGTCAACCACATGCTGTTATTTTACAAAACAACTTGTGACGCCAACAAACCAATTTTAAAAAGCGTAGCATTGGAAACAATTGTTTTCAAATCTTTGTTGCAGGTCCAACTGTGCTTGAAAAAAAGTGGAGATTTTAAAACAGCTCTGAGGAGCGGGTTGTGTGTGAGAGACCGCCACAAGTGTGAGCTTTTTTTCTGAGAAGAAAAGGAGAAATTTACGTGCCAGTTCATATGTGTTAGCAGTACTAAGGCGCACAAGGAAATGTAATGAACACATCACACAGAGATCAGAGTGCAATTACATCCCCCCCCACACACGCACAACCCCCCCAAAAAAAAATAAATAAATAAAAGCACAGATGAGTCCGACAGAGCATCTGTTTAAAGGCAGGAATAGCTTTAATTAATATGCACACAAATTTTCCCACGTGATTGGATAAAAGCCAAAATATTAGTTTTCAATCAAATCTTTAACATCCTGTCTTTGTGGAAAAAAAACTTTAAATACCCACAATTGTACCAAAATATCTCATGAGCCAAAATGGCTAAGTATTCTTTTTGTATTGCAAATATTAAATAACATGAACAGTAAATAAAGTGATGGTAAATATGTGCTATGAATTGATATCGTTTTAATGGTTATTTATTAAAGTTTCTTGAGGGATGTAAATCAAATGTCCATAACAATAAAAATTGGGTAAATTTACTGAAGCATAGAAAAAGAGCATCTCTGCACCAAAATCTAGATTTTCTAAAATAAATCACATCACACTTTCTTTCATTGTTCTTTCCCCCTTTGTTAAGCAATGCTAAGATGCTGGGTAATGTATTTTTTTTAATTGCACTGGAACTTTAAGAATTCCATCTTATATTTATACTGTGTCTATCTTATGTCACCTTAAACTATCACAAACAACCCTTTGTTGATTTATTTACCCTGAAAACCTCACTAACATGTATTGTGACAGTATTGTTATAAACTTATATGAAGTGATGATCTGCACTAATGGATGTTAACCACAAGTGGGATTAAAGAATCAAAAGCAGAACAACTTTCACAAGTCTGTTTTTTTCTGTTTTCTTTATTTATAAATTCTCGATCCCCTCAGAAGAGCGCCATCATCAGGTCAAATTTGATTTCTCTACAGTGTATAACCAGAATTCTTTACAACGTTCCACAGAGCCTTAGCTGCACTTTAACAAATGTTATCACACTAACATGTCCTGGTGAAGATGGTGAAATTTTAGTAATTTGGCATTGTCATTGTGAGCATGTTAGCATGCTAATGTTAGCATTAAAATACAGTGTTAGGTAATGTGGAAGTAATTCATTGTTAGGCTTACTATTTATCATGTATTTTATTCTTACAACACAATTAAAATAATTATTCATAAACAAAAATTATCATACTGATTCTGTGCACCTACTGTATAATGAAATGATAGGTAAAGGTTGGGTTACTTAGATTTTAAAAAGTTTCTAACCTTTTTTATTTATTGTAAAAACATTTTGTCAACATATAAAACATGCACTGTTTCTTCACTACAAATTATGTACAGTGAAAACCATAATTTAAAAGAAATGAATAGTGGACCAGGACATTTTTTCCTTTTTTTTTCTTTCTTTAAAAAAAAAGTCTATCTTTCTTTCCTTATTTTGACTTTTTTTTTATGTTTTCAGCACATAACCCATCAGAAAGAGATATCTATGGAAAAATAATACAAAAGCTGTGTATCTGACTATGCAACTGATGGTTAACACAGTATAATTTCTGCCACTAGAGGTCTCTCATCTATGATCACTCTGGTCCCTTTTTCTACTGACTGCCTAAGGAGCAACATCATGCAACACAGTGGATTTTATAGATAATAAAGACGAGACAGACAAGAAGAATTTTAAGGAGCGATGAAGTAAATCCACTATCGCTCACTCTTTGGTTTCTGGCTTTCAAACAAAGACACAAACAGTAATGATGAAACTGCAGACATTTATAGCCAACACATAAATGCTGTAGCTGTTCAGGGATGATGTTGAACTACCTGTATGAGAAAGGAAAGCAAGAGCCATCAAGACTTTTCTGGATGTGTTCGCTATCAAATATTGCATTTTTTAATGTGTGAGACCATCTAAGATAACTTAAAGCTCTTACACACACCTCTTTGTGTGTGTGTGTGTGTGTGTGTGTATGTGTGTGTGTGTGTGTGTGTCTGTGATCCCCAACTTTTCCTGTAACACCACCATAAATAAGGCTGACATTTGAGGTTTTATATGTCTTACTCACTACTGGACTGGTTACCAGAACATTCTCTAAAAGCAGGTAATGCTCTGACTGAATTTTATTCACCTCTGCAGTCTTTTTATTTTTTATCTTGTGCCATCCTCTGATCTAAACTTCAATTCCTACTACAAATTCGTTTATGACCAAATACCTGCAAAACTAATGGTATTTTCATTAGCCTCAATTTGGTGCTAATTAGGCCAGCAAATAGCATACACATACACTAAAATGGGGAACATGGTATAGGCCTGCAAAAACATTAACATGCTAGTATTGTCAGTGGGGGCACGTTAGCATCATGAATGTTTGAGCATGCAGATGTTAGCATTTAGCTCAGAGCCTTGCTGTCATAAAGCTGCTATGGGCTCTTACTCTTGTGCTACAACGAAAGAGTGACTACGATATGTTACAATGAACATTATGGCAAACTGGTCTTATTGATTTCCTTTTTAGAATACTTCAAATTATTTAATTAAAAAGAAAAAAAGCTGTTATACCAAATATAATCACCAGAAATAAACAAGAATAGAGGTTAAGTGAAAAATATCCAAATCATACATATACGCCAATACATAAAAACAGGAACAAATCACATTTCGTGAAGATGCTTACCATCAAAAACAGAGTGAGGTTGTGAATCATCTGAAAAATAAACCAAAGCTTCTATTAGAATTGATATTTTTCTGTTTTTGCTGCGACAGACAAAGTTGAGAGCTACATAGAGAGCAGATGTCACAATACTGTAAATTCGGTCTTTTAGTTTTGTTTTAGTTATGCACCAAGAAAGAAATTCAAACAAATGTGCATCCTTTAAGTTTTCCACTTTAACCGTTGCTTACATATGTATTCGTATTCGATCTCGTTCTCATGGTAAGGAGGCATATAGGTGGTATTGAGCCAAACAGTAGCATCATTGCCCACACGAATGACAGGTGAGGTGACTGTAACACTCTCCGACACGTAGTGGGCCTTTCTTTTCCACGGGTGCACGAAAGAGCCACAGGGCTGCTCGAAACAAACAAACAAACAAACAAACAAACAAAAGACAAAAAAGCCTTTATATTTTGGTCTTCACATTGGTATGATTTCCTCATCTTCTTTATTATTTTATTGTCCATATGTGCTGTCAAAAAGATTTGAATTGATAAATTCAGTGAGAAAGACAATGAGACACACCTTTAATTGATAATGCACAGAGAGAGAGATTGTGGTGTTCATTGTAACTCACAGCCATTATTTTGCCACACGAGGAAACCTCGCAGACTCTGGTGACGCAGTGCAGGTAGAACGTGGAAATTGCTCGATATTTGTGCGCCGCAAGTCTGAAGGCCTTAAAGGAGAAACGTGCTTCCTGCGACACCCCATTGAGCTCCATCTTAATTTTTGCATCAGGCGTAGGCCTACACCTGAAAAAAGAAGGACATCAGAGAGCTAGCATAGAGTTGAATATCAGAGTAAGTACTCGTCACATACTGACGCTAACTGAGGAAACTGCATCAGGTAAAGAGGATAAAGTTTCTCTGTGAGCTCTAAAGTGGTTCCAGTCAAGCTGCCATATGTGACAAGCTTACAGTGAGCCGGTATGTAGGACTCACCCTTCAAAAAGGTTGTAATAGGTGCTCATCTCCGGATTTGGACTTGCTGTTGCGTAGCACCTGTCAAGGATCACATTGAACCTGTGAGGAAAGAAAGACATTTTAAGAGTTATTTCAGCAACGCTTCACTTACAGCATGCATCTCTAAAGCACTCTTAAAGATTATGAACACGCAAAGAATGCGTTTTGGTTAGGGTTAGCAGCACATAACTGATTATATAGCACTACAGGTGCATTATAATACATTATTAGTG
>JAQFJB010000023.1:18292195-18305162 GCA_029874875.1 Naso minor
TTTGTTTTTGTTTTTTTTGCAAACTGGGGTTGTACCTAAACATATTGTTATATTAGACTATGTTGCTATACTACTATAATACCAGACAACATTATTATACTATACTTATATACAATATTATAAAATCAAGTAAATTTTGTGGCATATAATGAAAATAAAATTTACTTGATTTTGCAAGTCAACCTGATGAAGAGGCCACTGAGTGTGTACTGGTGCATGTTAAAATAATCTTTGGATTAATAATCTGCACACAGTGACAGCTTTTACATGTTACGTATTTTCAGTGGGGAAAAGATAGAAGTACACTCGAGTAAGTTTGCTTTAGTACTGTACTTAATTTTGAGGTACTTTTGCTTTACTTGTGAATTGTGTTTTTTGTTGTAGAACGTGTTTGCAAAAGAAAGAGAAGAACTCTTTCCAGCTCTGTCTAGATTCATTCAAATCACAAGCAAGCTGCAAACTAAGGCCCGACAGATGTGGGATTTTTGGGACTGATTTCTGATACCGACATTAGGGCGCAAGAAAAATCCAATATCTGATATATCAGCCAACATTATAATTTCAACAGAAAATGGTTATCAGATACTCTGACAAAGATATGTAATGTTGACAAGCTGCCTTACATTTTAACAAACATTATTCTAAACATCAGAGAACTGAACAATAAACACTTCATTTACTAGTTACCGCCCTCTGCTGGACAAACTACGTAATTGTGCCATTTTAAATCACTAGTCCAAGCAGTTCTTCCAGCCTTAAAAAGCAGTGTTAATATTCGTGCATAATGAGGAACAAATAAACAGATACTGCTATATCTGCGATGGGCCAATATCGGCCGATAATATCTGCAAACCGATGTAATGGTCGAGCCCGAACGCAAAACCACCAACAGCCTGAAATAGTTTTTTCTGTGTTGAATGGTACTTAATACTTGTATTCCACTAAACTGCCAAATGCTATACTTATCTGGCCACTTTAGTGACTCGTTAATTTACAGGTTTAGACTTCACAAGAACAAAACAAATGATCATTTTTTAAAATACAATGCATTGTTATTGACTAAATAACGCAACAGTTTGCACAGCGAAGTTGCATCTTGATAATAAACACATACTTGAATAAACACATTTCTGACAATGTCAGCAAAAACTGAAGCTTATAAACTGGAAACTAACTTTATCTCATTGGCGATCTCCTCCTCAGTGTCCCGTCTCCGTCTCAGTATGAATATGAGGAAGAGCACCATGGCAACCAGTCCCACTATGGACCCCAGTGTAGCTGCTGCAATCATGCCTGCATTGGAAGCTGGAAACAGATCACAGATCAGTATTTACACTTAGTAGTAGTCACAGATGTGTTATTTATTTACAGCTGTGATGTAGCAGAGTAGAAACAGAGTCTGGGCTGTGTACGTACAGGTGATAACCTCCAGGTTGATGGAGCAGCTGTCAGAGCCGGCAGTGTTGCTGGCTCGGCAGATGTACTTCCCTGACATGCTTTTAGTGAGGTTGCTCAGCCTGAGGGTGCCGTGCCTCTCGTCTGCAGAACAACCACACAGATACACACCAGTCACGATCACATATTTATGTGATCCGGGCAAGTGGTCTTAGTACAACTAGACTAGAAAACTTTACAGGTAGATAAGCGATTGTTATACCTCTACATACTGTAGCACATGAAGGGAGTATACTGCTAAAGTAACACACACATCTTTACTATCATCACACATGTAACACAAGAATGAACTATATGGAACCGTCCTTGTCAACACCTCTAATGGATCTTGCAAACAAAGAAACAACAGTATCGTTGTGTGACGTCTGGGATTAAAAATAAGTTCCTACTTATTTTACATTTTTGCCTTCTGCAAGTTCAGATTCTGGATTTTATTTCTGCATGCTATGTTGTGGAAAAAAAAGCTTTAGCTATGCACTTGTTAAAAAACAATGACAAAAACTTCTCATAATGTAATAGTGAATGGATTCCTATCTCCTATTATTTTTGTGGTACACTTTTCTATTAATTTACAGATACAATGATGACTCATCTGTGTTCAGATATTATCACTATGTGCAAAATATCACAGTTGTGTTGAATCACTAGTTACTCCCACCCTTAATCCAGAATTTAATCCACTATTGGCCCATATCCAGTACCTACAGTATATAATTTGGCACTGGTGCAATCCCTCAGCTCTGCAGATGATTCTGCAGTCCTGCTACATAATGATGTCGGTCAGCAATTTTTGTTTTTTATATTTTCTCACATGAAGGTCAGGAGACCACAGTAAGTCTGCACACTTTCCTCTCAATGTTTTCATAACTGGGTATTTCTGTTCACACAATCTGCTCCTCTTGCTGGCACATCTGGCTTTAAAATGCTGCGTTGCTGCAAACATAGGCTGCAAAAAAATAAACAAGCTTTATGAGGGACTTATCACCACAAATCCTCTGAAATCCAATCTTAAACGTCACATCCCAGCATATCTTCATTTGATGTGTTTTTTGCTTTCGTGGGGATCACAAGGAAATGAGAGCAGGTACTTTTTTTTTTTTTTTTTTTTTTGTAGAATCAGCCCAGTGAAGTGTTGCTCTGGGCGTCTTTTGAGTTGTTGTGCACGTGTCGCACTCCGCACCAAGTCAGTCGTCACTAACAGAAAAGTGATGCAGCCCAGGGACTCATCCAAATTATCCCAGATAAAAAGTCAAGGTTCACATTCCTCCAGCAAGCAATAAATTAATGCAAGGGACCAGAAAATCCTTAACAGTCATTGTGTCCAAACAGCTGCCTTCATCCCAAAGTTTTTGGGTGAGTGCAGCGTGGATTGAGCTCTGTTATTTCTGCACCATCTGCTACTGCAACTCCAGGAGGAAGGTTATTGCAGGTACACACGTCAACAGCAGTAAATCTGTCACTTAACTCGAGATTTTAATCAACCAAAACAAGTTTAACTGGACAAAAATATCAGAAATAGGTATTTGCAATCAAGCAGAACATGTCTGTGTTGGTCTCCTCAGTATTTTTTATGTAAGGACATGTGATTAACACCCATATGCACTAAATTATTTAAGTTTCAAGTCAGAATAATTGGTCATTTTTGACTTTATTGTCAACCTTTCAACTGCAATATTAAAATCATACATTGGAAGTCAAAATAAAGACGAATGCCAAATGAAACAGTGGCAGATAAGTGTGATATCCACCTGTCCCTCTCTGGTTATTTAATCCCTGGGTTTGGAAACCAGCTGTGAAGAACCAAACCCAATTGTGACAGATTAGCAGAACATCAGCTGACTCCGAGCTTGGAACGAGTTCAAGCCTGGACAGTGATCAAATCAGAGCTGGAGGGGCTGACGTTACAGTACAGGCGCTGCCTCATATCAAGACAGGAGCATTATTCATATAACCCTGTCATCACTGCAAGGTCAATGAGCAGCATTTGTCAAACCCTGTGACATGTCATTAATGTAAATCAGCAGCATTTCTACATGAAGCTTGTGGTAGTTCGCCTCCACACATGACATCACTTGAGCTTCAGAGGATTATTTTTCATAATTAATTGGGGGAAAAAAACACATCTACGTGTCAGGAAAAAAATCACCACGGAGGAATCGGAAAACTAATGCAGCGCCAAGTATTTACTCTTTGTGTTTTACTTTATCTTGCAGGAGTAATGGGTAAAATTTACGTAATCAAATTACCACTAAGATGTGCATTCTAGTGGATGGAATGCTAAAACAAGCGCACTCATTAATTAATAAATTATTAATGCTCTTGTTTTATGTAGTGTACTGTTGTTTGAGAGTGGGAGTGCGACTAAGCGTAATGATTACACCAAATTACCATTAACTTCTGTCTCACAAATCGTCCGAAACAAAGATATGGTTACATTAAAAGACTAAAGCAGCAAACCATCAAATTTTAGAGGCTAGGTTAGATAATGTTAATTAAAAAAATATGTATCCACTTTGTTACCAATAAGATTGTCAGCTCTCATATTAGCAGGTAGCTTGGCTCTGTCCAAAAGTTTTTCATTACCTGCTAGGTTTGATAACTGAAACAGTTGTGTCTATAAATCTCTCAGCATCTGTACAAATTTGTCAAAAAATAGGAGCAAAGAGAACTTAAAATTTTGTCATCACAAAAACAGACAAGATAGTTTCTCTGTTGGATGGGGCCCGCTCATTGTTCCGACGCCTCACTGTTCCGCCCGCGTGTTGTGCGATGCACCAACGGGCCGGCAGAACAGCGGTGCGGCACCGAGTTTAGAGGTCAGGTATGAATTGAGGTTAGGTTAAGGTTAGGATTAGGCATACATTGGTTAAGGTTAGGGCTAGGGTAAGGGTTTGAGTTAGTCTGTACAAATAAATGGAAGTCATGAAGCCATTCAAACAGCCTAAAAGAGCAGCCATCTCTCTCCGTTCATGTTCGTCTTGAAAGGGATGGAGGAGGCAGTGAGCAATTGGATGTCTGTAATTCTGGAGCATCTCACGACATGCGGGCAGAACAGTGACCCGTCAGAACAATGGGCCATCAGAACAACAGTCCGTCGGAACAGCGGTGCAGCACCTATATCATGACATATGCTACTATGTCATGCTAACTAATTATTGACATTTTGTCCAGTACAGTTTGTCCTCGTCAGCTTTAGCTTGCTAAAATGACAAATGGCATTTCGGTGAGAAAAAACAGCTAACATTAGTAGCTACTATAATGTTAGCTAACCAAGACTACATCATATTAGCCCTACTGACATGATAAAAGCAACAATGACCTACCCTTAAAAAGTTACACTAGTATTTTTGAAAATTTAACATACCATGAAATTAAAAAACAAGAGCAGAGAAGGAGAGAGTAACTGTACGCTAACCTCATAAGCTAACCGCTAACATTAACTAACTTGCCTTCTCAGTGTTCTAACTACAAGGTTTTATTTGACCAAAACACATTTTTATTGCATGTTTAGTGGCAGGAAAAAGTACCCTGAAATACACAATGCAGTCTGTTTATTTTCCTTTCATCACCTGGTGAGGGTGCTGACTTTCGAGGACATGCAGCTTTAGCAAGTTTTCTGACAGGTCATTTAGTTAGCATTTGTGAGGTTAGCAGGCTACAGTCTCTAAAATCTGCAAGTGACAGCTGTCCTTTTAGTTTGCAAAATTACAAGACTACACAAAATTACAATTGGCAAGAAATGAGAAGTCTGCATTTGTTTATTTCTTTTAGACTACATTACTTTTTAAGTCCCAGAAATTGTTACTGAAATCTCGCCGCAAACTGCACATTTACATTGCTTACCAAAATCTTGACAGTGTAGCTAATAAACGATCAACTGGTGTAATCTCACTTAGTCTTTAGTCATTAGTCATTAGGATTTAGTGACATCACTGTAATCCAACTTAGATTAATTTAACTAAGCACTTAGCTCATTCTAAACCAATTACTAAATCTATGCCACATTAATTATCCACCAGTAGGTCTGACAGGTCTGTCAACATGGCAGCGCTGGCCTTTAATATGTCAATATTTAGATCCACTGGGCTTGGATGAAATCTCATCTGAAATGACTTAATCGCAGCTATTGCAAGACAGACAATCATTCCTCACTCTTTTTTGACAGCAGGAACTGTCTTGGGTAAACAGTTATTAATATTCCAAAATGCTGGCAGTCAGTTTTTTCCCCCTCAGGTCTGCAGTGGACATCAGTCAAACTGTACACCTCTTTATTTAATATGCTCCCATGACAGGCTATGAATTAGTCAATCAAGAAATGTGAAATGAAATGGAAGTTTAGTCTCTGCACCCAGTGGGAGAGTGGGACATTTTCTTTCATTTAATACTATGACATTTCAACTAAGGAGATGTGATTAATTCATAACCTCTAACCTTTTTGACATTACTTAATTTCTCACAGTGATATTTTAATCATGGGTCATAGTTAAACACTGTAATAAATAGATTTGTGTCGATACCAGCATCAGAAAATGTCTTCGGTACCGCCAAAAACGCTGGCATCGGTATTGTCAAGTACGCCAGTCTGTGCAGTGATACAATATCATGTGATTCGTTACCACTGATCAGTACCTAGCCACTTCCCAGCTAGCTTAGCTGTGACTGATCTTACATACCTGAAATTAATTTTTGTTTGCCTCTCTAAATCAACAGGCCAGAAGTTGCACTGCGCTGCCACTGTCAACTACTATTTTGTGGAGCAGCGAAAAAGAATGGAGAGATTTGACAGGGCTAGCATAATGTCTACATTTGGCAATATTTTACACTGGAAAGTTCGCCCCCAAAGGTGATGTATAAGATTTTCCTTGATTTTAGTTTTTACATTGCTGTTGTACTACTGTTTTATTGTGTTCCATATATATCTTGATGATTAAACCTTAAGTTTTAGTACTCGGTGTCGGCCACTAAGCAAGTTTGGGTATTGGAATCGGTGTCAGGAAGGAAAAATGGTATCGGAACATCTCTAGTAATAAATACCACAACAAGTGATAAGAAGATAAGAGAGGAGATATTATACTGACCCAGTGTTTGGGGAACTTGTAGATACTCTCACATATGTATATGTAGGCTTTGAATATAGTATATGTATAACAACATGTATATGTATATAGAGTATTAATCTGTCACAAAAATTAAAACTGAAACACCTGAAGATGCTTGTAAAATAGGACGGCTAGGGCATCTTGGCAGTAACTATAGTAACATGGATGGACTACAAGCAGTAAAGGCACTCACACTCCTCCCAGAGGTCTGTTCACCAAATAACCGCGATCCTGTTCACTTGGCTGCCTGTTTCAAATGCTTTGCAGAGCTGAAGGGCTAATTGAAAGCACTGCATTATTTTTAGACCTCCGTCTGTAAGGCCTGGTTAGATGGGAGCACAGAGACCTTTGTTTCACTGCCATGGTGACTGAAGTGAAAAAGTTATGGGCAGGGAGCTAATCCCTGAACTGCGCACACACACACACACACACCAAGATACAAGTACACACAGACACAAACACACGTGTATGCACACACCTTTAGCATTTGAGACCCAGAGTACTCGGGCACAGACTCCCAGAAAGTGGGACATTTGATGGTTGAAACATATGCCAGAGAGTAGAATATTTTCCCGACATCACACTGCCAAACACTGCGCAACACGAGCTCCCAAAATTTTCTTTGAAGCTGCGTTCAAGATAATGTGATCTTCCCTTGTGCCGACTTTAAAGCTTGCTTTGCCAGACAGTTTCCCACGGATGTTTGTATGTGATGATGATCCCACCACAGAATCAGCCAATCTCCTCAGAAACACTGAGACCTCCCCGAGGGTTACTGTCCCTAACTTCACTCCTCAGACATGATACAGTACGACTAGCTCTCCAAATAATCTCCAAAAGCAGGCCCTGTGCTATCGCTCTCGTCCACCCTCACTGGGAGGGTAGTTACTGCGGGGCAGCTAAGGGTCGACCCTGCCTCTCTAAGACAGATCCTCATATTCACCATAGGCACACTAGTGAGCCTAAATAATGGCAAAGCAGGGATAGATAACTTTCATTGGTTTCATCATTATGTCTCCGGGCACTATTTGATGACCGGCCATTCATTTTCATAAATTTAATATTTCAGGGATATATACAGATTAGGAGAATTTAATCTCCTAGAGAATATTCATCACTTGATTTTTAAGTGACATTTATTTCTGTTAGTGTTAAGCAGAGCAGAGCTCTAGAACTGCAGAAATGCCATCTGTTGGTGTTTTTTGGAAAAATGAACAGAGGGAGGAAGAGAGAAAAAGTGTATGTACAGCACTGCCACTTGATGTTGCACATACAGCTTGTTGACAGTGCTTGTCTTGTTAATTGATTGTGACTTTGTCTGAAATCAAGTATCCGTGGGGCAAATTAGTTAACAGTTCACAGACCATTTACATATCAAGCAAGTTAAAAGAAACATGGTGGTTGCGTTTGACAGACAGGACAGAATAAAGCTTTTGTTTGTAACAGAAGGGGAAGAAGCGGGTGTGGGGAGCAGACAGAACAGACAGTGTGGGCCGGACAGATGTGCGAATGGTTACCATGCTCTGTGTTTTTCGGGGCTGGCGGGTAGGAGGGTGGACAGAGAGGTGAAAGGACAGCAGAAGTGTGCACATTTTTTGAGACGACGAACCTGAGACGACCCGCTGCCTGGCTCCTATTGTTCTTTTACTTCAGAGAGCAGTAAACCCGTTAGAGAGGTGGGCTAATCCCATTGCTATGATACTGCCCTGTCACAGCTAATGGAGGCTTTGCCTACACAGAAGAGAGATTGCTTTAATCCAACCATTGTGTGATTGTGTTGATGGAGGGATGAGAAGAGACTCCAGGGCAAATAGTCTTTATGAAAAAAAAACCCATGTCTATAAATTCTTCCGCTTCCTAAAATGTGCTATGTTTCAATTACAAAATATTCCCTGCATACAGACATTTTGCAGTGTTGGCGAGGCTGAACAGAGCTGTGGTGATTTGCACAATTTCAGAGGCAAACTTCAAATGAAAAATTTCTTGCATCCAAGCGCAGATCAATCCTAAACTACACTCACAAACTGTATTTATGAGGGATGGCGTGTATCCGTGGTGTATAGAGAACATTAAGCGGAAGAAGACAAGAAACAAGCTGCAACCACAAGTTTGATTTCCTCATAATCCCTCATCAGGAGTAAGAGGAACATCTGGCTCTAAAGCCTTTTAAACAAGTTTTATTTTTTATTTGTCCTACTTTATTCTAATCCCGCCGCACCATGTGACCGTCTCCTCGCTGACACAGCCAGACATTCACATTCATGATTTTGAAATAGACACTACTACTATCCCCCGCTTCCTGCCTCATTTTAAAGCCAAAAAATACTGTTAGGAAGAATGGAGGAATGGATTTCAGTTCACTCCCACTGTCTCATTATTCTGGTTTTTCAACAACCAGGCAAGTCAGCCAGGGTTGGCAGCTTACAGTAAAAAGAGGAGGAAAAAAAGACAGAATAATGTGTGCTGCCGGCATTTCAGAGCAAGGCAAGCTCCTACTACGAGCTACTCTAGAAGGGAGCATCAGCAGCTATACAAAAAACATTACTTGTGGACCTCGGGGTGCGCAAAATGCATTTGAGCATAAAACACATCACCTCAGCTGCAGCTGTGCCGCAAATGGGGACCGACTGTACAGAACAAAGAAATCTGTCTTATTGCCGGGATCCTTTTTATGTTTCGACACAAATCTTCATGACTCAGAGGTGAAGTCAGCATTTGTTCCAGCTATATTATCTTCTATCCCAATCCTTATCATTATTCCTTCCCTGTAATATGTGAGTGGTTAAGACAGCCATTATCCCTTTCACTTAACTGCCTTCTCTGAGAGTTAGCGATGTGCTACAGGTGTGTTTCCTTCAGAGCTTTTGGGAAAATACAGAAAATGATGTTTGGAACAAGAACTGTCATACCTTAATGGTTCATGGTGGTAAATGTGATCATTTTTCTGCAATCTTCTACTGAGAGACGGGAGGACAACATGAACAAGTGAACAAAATACATTAGCTTTGTATTAACTAACTTAGCTTTGAGTTCAGGGAAAGGTTTTGCTGTTTGTGATTGTACCAACAGTCAAGATAAACTAAATCTGTGATGTCCCCTTATGCAGTAACAATGCTTTGCTACATTTATATGGCTATTAATTTGCATATCTCATCATTATAATTGTTAATGTTATGTGTTCATCAAGAAAAATTTATCCACTGGTTTCAGCTTGACATATGTACATCTGGGCGTTGACAAAACATAAATTTGTGGCTGAAATGACAAGGTGTACACAGAACAACAATGTTTTGTTCCATCAAAAGTTTTCGTCAGCCACCAAAGGAAGAAGCTGACTTGACTCGATATCTGCTTTAAAGAAAAAAGGTTGTGTCCATCCTCCTTTTGACTAAACACACGCAAAGTACTGATAATCAGGTTGTACATTATCTCACTGTTATTGGTGAGACATTTGCACACAAAACAATCCAATTACAGTGTGACAGTTTCTCTTCCCGCATCCTTTATTTCCCACACAGCTCTTAGAAAAGGAAGACACCTGTAGCTTAAAGCTAAAGCTGCAATAACGCCCGTCTAAGCTGCAGGTAAGCAAACATGCCCAAGAGTCATTTAGACATGTTTCATGTCTGTATCTTGTATACTTGTACTGAGTTGGGGTTTAACTAATGTTAGCTAGCAAACAGTGTCACATTTACACAATGTACATAAAATACATAAGGCAAATGTATTAAGTACCTTGAGGATAATTTCCCTAGATCACTGGAAGATTAATAGAACAGTGCTATGGTGAAATTTTAAAAAAATACAACAAAGAATCTGTCTACTTGCTTGACCTGAAGTTACGCGTAACATTTGAGAGGTGTGGCCTTGCCTCCTCTGCAGTCTATTTTTACCCATTACACCCTCTCAGCAGAAACAATTCCGACTGTCGCATATGAAAGCTCACTGAAAATAATAAGCAAACATTTTGACCATAATTCAAAGTATCATGGTGCTAATAAATACATGGCTTGAGTGAGTGCCAACCAATCACAGCTTTTTGCACAAAGTGTGCGAAATGTTTACTTGCAAGTCAAAGTCACACTTGAGATGTCACAAGCACTTAAAGTTGCTGTAAGTGATTTACGCTTTGTTAAAGAAAGTGTTAACATTCTGACAGCCATCAGTGATATAGAGTTCAGTCAGTTATGTGGGTCTCCCAGTATCTCCTTTCTGCAGTAAACAGAAATTTACTCTTGGAATCCTCTCTCCTGATTAGACGAGAGTGGGAGTGGGATATCAGAAAATGTCTTTTCTGCATACTGACAAAGCAGATGACCCATATTATTGGCAAAAATGTAAATACCACTTACAGCACACTAAATTAAAACAGAATGTGATCAACATAAAATGCAAAGACGGGGTGTTCAAAACATGTCAATTAAAAAAAATCTACATGAAATATTGTGAATAGCAAAGCTTTAGAAGGCTGGGCAATATGGGGGAAATATATTTTCACTGTTTTTTAACCACACACCTCAATATTGATGGAGTGAAGAATAAGTAGTGCTTTCAAAAAATATTTAAACAACAAGAATTTTGACAATTAATCATCAGTAATGTGAAAATAATGACTAAGTGTGTAAGGGTTGTTTTTCGACCAGACAAATGATTCATACAATTACATAATTTTACTGTAATGCAGCCTCTAAAAGCAGGAAAAGACAACAGTTACTTTCCACTGTATCAATAATATACTAATAGATGCCCAGCCCAATGCAACACAGTGCACCGTGCATCATTTACTGGCAATTAAAGTGTAATTAATGTGGTTAAAGCCAGGTTAGTGTCAGCACTCCTGCTCTCCACACAGACACGTACCCACAGTCGAACAGATGCATCGGTATTAATTACCGCTCAGTGGGAGTTTTAAAGCTCCTTCTCCTCCCACCTGTTGTCCTTCAGACTTCTGCTTCACACACAGACACATGCTCACACAATTCTGCAAGACCACCAGCTTAAAAACTGGCCTCTCATTAACACTGCACACCCCCCCATCTTCCTCCCTGCCAGAGCTAATTGGGTCACTTCTTACCCCACAGTCAGCACAACCTCACACAGAGGGGAGGGGGGAGTCTAAGACCACCACCATGCTGCCTTAGCATATGCCCCTGCTTGCCTGAGGCGACGAGATTAGAACAAAACAGACACTTATTAATACTGTTAGTCACTCAGTGCCTGCAGGTGAGTCACCCCCTTACCAATATTACTGTCCTGCAATCTCCAGCTGCACACAATGCTAAATTTCATTATCAACGATTTAAAAGAGGCAGCATGACAGTGTACGCATCATATCTCCTCCGAGCTTGGATATTTGCATTAGTTGCAGCTGCTTACGGTTCCCAACATACAGTATATCTGAGGAGGCTGTCCCTATTTTTGGACACGAGCTACAGATGAGCTCAGCCAGCCATGAGCGCTTACACACTGCCAGTAAGGAAGCCTCAATATGGTGGAAGATAAGGCTGTGCTCAAATTGCTGTTTTGTATTTTTTAACGAGGACTGTTCGACCTTGCTAATCTAATGCTCCTTCCCCTAATCAACCCACTGACTAATCCATTTCCTCATGCCAAAGAGAGCTGCAGTTCAGCCCAGGGCCGAGCTACACTGGCACAATTAGGAGGGAGGGAAGACAATGGCACGTGTCCTGGACCGAGGAGGGAAAAATAATAGACACGGCTCCTAGTGGGAGCTTTTTTACTTCAGTGCACCCTCATAGAGATTGGTGGAAGGCTCATACCCCCCTGCTGTACTCTCCAGGAAAAGACAACGCGTCTGCACAAAGCAAACACAGTGATACATGCGTGCTCACACATCACACACATGATGATGTTGGTACACACACAGAGGACTCGCACAGCTGATGTGATGATGATCTGGCTGCTACAGAGAAGGTCTCCACAGGTCAGCAACACATCACATTTTTCAATGCAACTTAGCAGCGACGGTTTCTTTTCTATTGGAAGGATCGAGCAAATCTGCAAATGACCACTCACAGCTTTTAAAATGTGAAGACCGGCAGCAGCTATTTGTCAAAATGACAGTTAACTTGGGTGTATGTCTGTGTGTCAAATAAAACTTGACACTTGAAGATTTCACCTTGGACTGCTTTTTAATGTTTTATAGACATGGCTCCAAAGAAATTCATCGAAATAAAATAACTGCTGCGGCTTTAAAATTCTGTGCCGAGCCTTTTTTTACATATAGCTGATTGTAGAATTGAACCTACAGCATACAGAGAGTATAACTGTGATGTCAATGTGAAGGCTAAGCAAGCGCAAGTCATTAAAGGTAGGTGTGACATTTGTCACCTGGGTGTTAATCTCACACTTTTGTTCGTTAGTGGCGATAACACCTCCTCAATTAAAAAAAT
>JAQFJB010000023.1:18473278-18483912 GCA_029874875.1 Naso minor
ACCATAACCACATTTCAGTCAGACAACTCACGTTTGAAATGTTTATTGCAGCAGCAAATGCATGTTACATATTTGGCATCCAGGCTCCGACCTCATCACTCCCCGCAGATAGGTTAACATAGAGATATTGAGGAGAGATGAGAAAACACATAGCAAAGCCCCCGGACCTGCAGGTGGATGCTGGGGTGGAAGTGGGTGAGAAACAGCGAGCGCAATGCTGACGAAGGGCAGCAGAGCATTGACAGGCAGAAGGAGAGTTGGGAGATTGTTACTGCTTAAATAGTCCGCCAGATTGAGAGGGTGCGTTTGATAGGTGATTGTGGAGAGTGGGGCATGTCTCGTGTATAGCAGTGCAGCTCAAGTTGTCAGCCTGAACTAGCTCGCAGGCGTCGCTCCATATAATGCATAATAAGTGTGTTATATATGTTTATAATGTGTCTTAATGCATCAAAGGCTTCATAGAAAGTGTTACCAAAATATAGATTTTCCCCAAAATAAAATAATTATGATTTTGAATTAATTACTTAAAAAAAATTGTCAGGTCCAAGATGATTATTTGTTTACTCGTCTAAAATTGCCAAAGGCCTGTGAACCAATAGTATAATGATGGTGGTACCATGTGGTATCTCTATGTCTTCAGTGATAAAGTTTTTTCTGTGGTGATAAGTTGAAGTTGTCTTTAGGACCTTTAAGAGATTTCTAACTGCACATGTAGCCAGAATCCTTAAATGGTAAACATTTCAAAAATAACATAATATTTAAATGTCTTTAACATGCAAGGATTCGACTGGCACATCAGCTGAAACACAATGTTCAGGTATCTGAATCAGAAAGGAAAAAATGGTATTAGAACATCCCAGATGCAAATGTACAAATCAGTTGGATTGCACATTAAACAGACCATGTCAGCTCCCTTGTACAAAGTCTGTGTGATATCTGACTGAGCCCATGTGTAAATAGAGCAGGTCATTGTCCGGACAATTGGCAGAGTGAGTGGCTACGTTAATGACATTGCTGACTTCTTGCCTAAAACAAATAATGTATATCCCGCAGATGAGAATGTTTTTGAAGCAGTCAGTCCCCTTTTGAGTGCTACATGTGTGCAAAGGGGCAACTCTGGACAAACATCTCGACCAGATTTTCCAGACTTTGTCCACAGTCATGAGCAAACAGTTCTAGTCTGCAGCTGACTCAAAACTCTGTGGTCCTGCTCAGTGTCCCACCCACAGCATCATCTGATTGATCACAGGTCACGAGTCATAGCTTTTTAACATTGAAGGCTACAGTGCCTCAGACAGGTGAGACGAACACATGCAGACTGAAGATGTTTAAATGAGCAAGCAGAGCCGATGGGTTAAAAGGCGTTAAAATCCTTAGGCAAGTAACCTCAGTGATTGTCCGACCAATCAGAATTTACTCAGACAAGAGCATATGGACCAATCAGAAGGTGTCAGCTCTGCTGGAGAGAGCACTTGAATGCACCATCTTCACTTTGGTCATAGCCAGTAGTCATTCTCACAGACGTAGGAACTTGAAGCAGAGGAGAAAGGTCAATGTAAACTGAAAATTAAATCACAGCAGCTCATTTCAAACAAACTTCTGCTGGATTGCTTTGAGCATAACAGGTTGTTGATTATGCAAACAAGCAGTGGAGCATTGAAGGGCATCTTTTATACTGCTTGTATCTGCTTTTGGAACTTCTTTAAAGCTGGAAGCCTCCTTTTCTTTTTCTGCATGCCTTCACGTTCTCATATGTCACTGATATTGCAGTCTGCTGCCTGTGTGATACAGTGTACAGGAAGCGACAGCAGCATACGGGAGTGTCTGTCAAGAGCCTCTGCCACTTTGTCTTTCATTTTACCCTTTTTTCTGCACCATCTCTCCCTGCAGTCACCTCCTTTTAACACCATTCCCTCCGTAAATGATTAGACAACATTCTGATGCATTATTAATCTGCCTCTTCTGCATCAATATTACATGAGTCCTAATATGAATGTTACACTAAAAATGAAAATTGCAAGTGAGAGGAAAATGCCACACTAGCTTCACAGTTATGGACTGAAAAATATAAGAAAATCAATGCTTTTACCAGCTTTTTTAAAAATCCATTTTTCTGTTTCATGTATGCTGGAGCAAGAATCTTAAACTTGGGAGAGCTCCTTCTTGCAGCAAGAGGGGAGCTCAGTGTGTTTGTGTGTGTGTGAGAGCAAGCAAGAGGTTATATTTGCTCACCCACATGCTCAGATCCATGGAGACGTCATGGAGAAAGGCAGGAATGTGACAGACAAGGTCCTCCTCCTCCTCCTCTCTTTACTTTACTTTATTACTCTATTTATTTGCACAGGGGAAAAAAAGAACCGTAAAACAAAGATACCGAACAAAACAGTTGAGCAGGAGAGAACAGAAACCTACGTGGGATTATAACGGTCTTCCCCAAAGTGCACTCGAATCACAAGCTCAAAAAAGCAAGCAGGAAAACAACAGCAGCCTCCTGCTGTTTCAGAACAAAACGTCAGTCTCCCTGGATGTGTCAGTGAAGTGACAGAAATTGAGATTCTGCCTTCATCTCATGCCTCACCTTATCTACTGCTTCTTCTTTCCCTTCATATTCTGCCGACTTTCTCCTCTTCCTCCTCCACTTCTCTATTATCTCTCCCTCTCCTTGGATTGAGTACGGCTTAGACGCTGAAAGTATTAGAATGGACTTATGGCCATTACTAATATTCAGGTCCTGTTAAGTTTACTGTCTTTTAAGTTTGCCTGTACTGTAGGAGTGCAATGATTGGATCCAACAGTGATTTGATTTAATTTTGTCTATTCAATAACTTAAAATCCCAGGATTCCATCAGAGCGTGAGATGAATTTTATAGGGACATTATTGCATAAAAATTTAATGTTAAGATGCCACCAGAAGCAAGATCTCACAGTTAGCACAACCTGGTGCAAAGACAATCAGGGCAAGCTGACGTAACTAGCTTACAGCTAACGTTCATACAGCTGTCCATTAAATGTTTGAGTTGAATCAACAAGGTGCGTGCAAACAGGCGGGCAGTAAACTTTGCTCAAATGGTGTGATGGTGAAGCTGAGCACATTGCAACATGAAATTCCTCCCTTCTATGAAACATAAGTGACTCTTTTGCAAAGCATTATGGGATTCTAAGCAGAATAAGACGGGCCAGCAAGGTGATAAAATGAAGGGATTTGACAGTTAGCTATAGGTGGTATATTAAATGGTGACCAGAACTAACATGAAGTCCTTCATCTTGTTTTTTGAAGTCAGAAGTGACCATATATAGATGAGCTGGAGAGGCAGACACTGTGACGCCTTGCAGACAGCTCACGGCTGCTGTCACTTGGAAGAAAACGCCCTTAATTTTACACAACTTTGAGCCTTAATATAATTTAAAGGTAGAGTCAGTAGCATTTGTTCGTTGCCATTTGTCAACACAATATTCAAATTCGATCCCTCCTCCCGGCTCAATGCACCATTCGTAACTTAGCGTGTACTACGTGTACTTTTATACCGTTTATCTAACGTTACACGGCAAGTTACGTGGGAATATTACATTTGTTCAATGGAGAAGTTGATAATTTAGCAAGCTAACAAGCTAACTGCTGGGGTTTAGCACCTACCTGTCCATCACAAAGCAGCAACTCCTGTATCACTCTTCCCAGCCTCTGCTTCATGCTCCAAAATGGCTGAAAGCCAAACCGAGAATCGAACTGCCTCTGGAGCAAGTTTTATCCGCTTGACGTTTCGCCTCTTTAAGGCTATTTCCTTTTCTTCGCACTAAGTCCGCATTCAGAACTACCTCTGGTCTGGACGGTGACCGGTCACTGTGTTCCATGGTGCTGACTGAACCTGTAACCAAACAATTAAAACACAGCACTGTGTTTTCTACCATGTTGTTAACATGTTTATTTCTGCTGTGAAGTTTGACATTTAGATATGTGGTCTATGGGGACTGACTTGCTTTTGGAGCCACCCTCAAGTGGCCATTTGAGGAACTGCAGTTTTTGGCCCTTCCATATTGGCCTCAGTTTTCATCCCTGGAAGCTGCAAGTTGTAGCTGACCAGTTATTATTATGCTGTATAAATGACAACAAAATACTGTTGTTGTGTGTCAGGAAGACGCTTATTTATTTGTTTGCTAATGAGCAAGCTACTCGCTAGCTTGCGAGCACTGACAGCAACATTATTTATGACCTTCACTGGCTCTTCATCATGTTGCAAAAAAAAAAGGGTAAGAAAGAAAAACACTTTGTCTGAAACCTTTTGAACTTTTACCTTTTCAGCTCTGCACTTACAAATTCTTTATAAGAGTCAACAGTACTTGAACATGTGATACCAGAGTGAAAAGGCTCTTATTTTGGAGATTTAACATAAGTCTCAAATGAAAGCAGTTCATTTCAAGTTACTAGTATGTGAAGGAGGCCAAACCAGCCAGACAATGCATCTGGTAATTAAAATAAAGGCTATATAAATCAGTTTTAATCCCCTCCTACTTTCCTAATCAATACAAGTGGTTTACTAAGCTTTCAAATTGATGCTCCGCAACACGTCGATGTTTTGCTTACACTTGTTGCTCTCAGCGGGCCACACATGTGGTATGTAACAGCCGTGATGCACAAAGTGTTATCTTGTGATAGACGATCTGATGATGATTCAGCTTGCCAACAGTCTGACAGAAGTTAAATGTTGCTCGGGTTGATCTACTTGTCGCATGACTTGGCTATAAAACATTTGAAAGACAGATGAATAGGAAAAATTCTGCAGGCGTGCAGATTCAGCCCCCTCAGCTGCATGAATGGACAGAGTACAGCTGTGTGTGACTTGAATGGACAGAGCCTCTCGCAACCTGTTGCATTATTTATGAGGGTGTTTCTATTAGGTTTGGTTAATGTGTTTCTTCAGCACTTATTGGTTCTCATCAGTGGCTGCACACAGGGACACGCAGCGACATGAAGTTAGACGTTTCCAAGGTTAACACATGCAGGAATCAGACCAGCAGTTAATTAAAGCAAGACGCATTCATGACTCTCAAGTGTTGATCTATTTTCTTTAGAGAAGAGTCTCAACAAAATTACATCAAGAGTGGCGGTGTTATATATCTATACATGAAGTACGGCACTTGAGTACAACTTTAAGGTACTTCTTTTTTGCACTTTTTATTCCAGCAAGGGGGATTTTATATCCAGCACATGAGAGGATATGAAATCTTTTTTTCTTAGGTTAAACTCCTTGATAGAAAAGTATGCACAGTTAGAGCCCAGTTAGTAGATCAATAGATAATCTGCTACTATTTTTATAAATGTTTAATCATTTAAGTCACTTTTCATTTCAAAATATTCCAAACTTTTCTCAGTTTCAGCTTCTCAAATAAGAGAATTTGCTGCTTTTTCTGTTTTTAAATGACAGTGAACTTCATAATTTGTGATGCTGGCTGAGAAACAATGGGAGGACGTCACTTTGGGTTAACCCATCTGACAGACAGTTATTCTATTCTTGAAAAAAAAATACTACTAGCCCATGAATTGGAAATAAAAGTAATCAATAGTTGCAAACTAATAAAATGTGATTAGTTAAAAATAAGCTCAACTCTGGTACGGGAACAGTTTTATGTCTTTCTGTCAACTTTCATTGTGCTGCCATACACTCTACATCCTTAACATGTTTTAAAGCAGACATCATGCCTTTACATACACAAGGAACAATTTCACCTTTGTATATTAATTGGACTTTTATTGGTCATAAACTGTTAAGAAGAGTATTTTAATGATTCTTTTGAATTGATTTTTTGAATTTTTTAATGTTCAGTCATTGGACCTCTAACCTGAAAATCTGCTCCAGCTGTTTTTGACCATACATCATGTGCAAAACTGTTTATCATATCAATTTAATGTTCTCTGTCAGATTCTTGATGCTCATCTGTGTGTCCTGCATGTAACCACAGGTACATGATGGCAGTCTAACCATCCTTGGCATCACTAGAGATGACAGAGGGGCGTACACGTGCCGAGCCTACAGTGACCAGGGAGAGGTGCTCCACACGACCCGTCTGCTGGTTCAAGGTAGCGTGTCCACAAACTAAGCTCTCTGCAGAAAAGAACCCCACACTAGAGTTTATTATCAAAGGTTGTAATGTACCTTATTTGCTGGATATTTAAAAATGAAATTAACAAGTTTCCAAGCTCTAACTTCTGACCAAACCTTGTAATTGAATTAATAAATAGTTTAGTCTAATTATTTATTCTTGAAGGCATTTACTGCAGCGTCATTTAAAAGCAAACCCATGCAAGTCTCAGCTGGGCTGATGTATGTAACGTACTTTGTGAGTCTGTATCAGTCAGTCAATAGCTCAGTCTGGGGCCTCCATGTGCATGTGTGCGTGCACTTGTGCACAGCCATGTGTGTACAACAGGATGTGTCTGTGAGAACGTCGCTGTCTGTCTCCGGTCCATTAACTAGGCTCTCTGCTAGACACAGATCAGATAGATGGCTGTGATGCCAGCCTCTAGTTCTCTCAGTCTCCTGATACTGCAGGGCTGAGGGGAGTTAACAGTGTGTATTTAACAAGAAATTGAGCATCTCGCTTTTATGGTAGAGGCAGCGTTAGGTCTGTTTCAACGCCTGATGTCTCTTTGTTCCCAGTATAAAGGTGATGGATGTGCAAACACGCATTAAAAAATCATTGTTCTGTAACCTTGTGAATATTTTAACCTGATGCTACAGCATTTAGTCTGCTTTAGTCTCGCTAATACTACAGTGCTGCGTCTCTCAAGCACAACACACTGCAGCAGCAGTTCAGTTGTGGACCTACTGCTTTCTGAGTGAGAAGCAAACAGGAACGACCTGCACATTCAGCCTCTGCATTACAGGAAGCAGAGTTTCCGTTTGGTGCCGCTCCACATGTCCTGGAAGATCTCAGTGTCCTGAACAAATGAGAGACATTATCTGTGTTTATTCCTCCAACCCAAAGGAATATGTGTACAATTGATTAATGTAGTTCCAATTGTGCTCAGATGTAATTATTTTTTATCTGACATTAAGATCGCAGAGATTTAAGGATGTCAGCAGATCCAAACAACAGGAGGACTTCGGCAAATAGGAGCAAAAATTAGGGCAAATACAAAAATATATGTATATTTTTAAATTATCATTATGAATATTATTATAAAATACAATTTGCAGTGATAACATGTTCAGATCTAATATTTGCCATGCCCGTCTTTCTATTGCCTGCCAGTTGAAGCTTTAATCATCATATCATCTGCGAATCTTCCTTGAAGCTACACTGCTCCTGGAATTAGCTTGCATCTAGCTAGCAAGTTATAATTTATTAAAAAGATAAAGACCTGAAGAACAGACCAACAGCCCAGCTAATGAAAGCTGTATGAAGTTGCTTACGCAAAGTATGAATTTACCACCACACACTGTTATTTTTTTCCTACCATTTGCTGTTTTTTATTTTGACGACATCTTGCAAAAGGGGGTCTCTGACCTTTGGCTCATGTTATTTTTGGGGGCAGCTGAAGAACTGGTCTCATTAACAGTGCAAAATCCGAAGATAAATGATTTAAAATGAAAAAAAGAGGGGCAGAAAATCCTCAGCTACCTTGAAAAGTGACTCAAATGATTTACTATTAAGTTAAAACAAGTTTTTCCACATAGCAGAATCTGTATCAGATTTTATTGTCTTTTTAAACAAAGTTGTTACCCCTCTGTCTTTGAGAATCAATTTCTCTGCTTGCAGTATTCCCATCATCAAATCTGTTTGTATACGAGCAGAAAGTAAGAGAATAAAAGTCATTTGAAGAAGTAGTTTTATTGTAGACGACTTGATTTGATGACATTATTGTAAGATGATCCTTGGCAGTCATTTGTAAAGCTGAAGTTTGACTCTGAGCCACTGCAATAACCTCTGTTTTGTTAACCTTTGTCACATTTATGCCAGAAAAATAGTCTCTTTATGTATGAAACACTTGAAGAACTCTGCGGTCAGGTGTAATAAACCACATAAAATAAAATGTCTGCACCGGAGTTGAGTTTGGTTTAATATTGGTGCTGTGAAACAGTTTGCGGGGTGTGATTAGGACTCAGAGCAATAACCAGCAGATTTCTCAGGATGCAAGATTCTCACTCCTGTCATCTGTTTTTAATTGTTATGTGAGACACCCGCACAGTGCCGTCAGTAGTCCCACCTGATGCATGAAGCCGTGCATGCTGAGAGGAAAATAACCAAGAGGCTTGTGTCTGGGCCCACTCATAAAAGACAGCTTACCTTTCATGGCTTCTGCTGTTTAACTGAGAGTTAAGAGCGAACCTCGAGTACCTCTGGGAATGTAAAGGTTACAATGTGAAGCATGCATACGCTCCAACGCTGACTACTATTAAGGTTACAATAGCTGCCTTTTCACTGTGTTTTACATCAGACTGCTGTGTTTATATAGTCAATAAAACATAGTGCATGCTCTGTCTCACCCTGATCCTGAAACAGTGTCGGCATCCCCAGAGTGGAAGCAGAGTCGGCCTACATATGGTTAAATTGGATTTTTTAAAATGATTTAATATACTGTTTGGGCCCCTTTCCACCATTTGACAAAACAGTGGTCCTCAAAGTGGGGTCAGGGGGACAGTCAGGGGTCCCTAAAGGGGTTCCAGGTGCCCACAGTAAACAGGAGAATATATTATTTTCACTGCTATTTCATCTGTAGGTAACACAGTGACCGACAGTGTGACTATTTTTATCGTGGTTTTCAGACACTTGCTGTAGCAAAACATTTAAAAGTAAAAATTTTGCCATTTTGGGGCCTCAGATGAGGTCCTCAGTCTAATTTGTCTCCATTTTGGGAAAGAAATACATCGATATGGAAATTCTAGGCCGATGCCAATACCAAATTTAAAGTAATGATTTGGCCAATAACGTATACCGAATTTTTTGGTGCAGGACAGCGCACGTTCCCAGACACAACAGATTAACATCAGCTGACTGTCACCCGTTAACGTCACCTTGTTTCCTGATATTTGATACCAGTCAACCACGTGGATATCAGCCGTTACCGATGTTGAGCAGATAAATTGGTGCATCCCTGTCTAGAGGTCTTTGACATGAAAAGGGTTTGAAAACCACTGTGTGCATGTGCACAGCATTCAGATTGTAATGTTCATTTATTATACTCAAATAGCCCTCAGCTGAAGTATAACAGACCTGAAAGAATTTTCCAAAGGTGCCCTGTGATTTTTAAAAGCAAATCCATTCAGGTTCTCTGCTAAGTAATCATCAAAAGAATAAAATCAGATTTTATTCCAATGTATTTTTTGTTGAAATTCACAGTTAGCCATTAGCTAGTGCGCTACACAGTGCAGAGAAAAGTAAAAATTGGACTTAAACTCAGCAGGAGGACGGAACATGACTTTAAGGTGAACGTTTCAGTTGCCGTGTATCCATTGAATGTGCAAAAATTAAGTTGTTCACATACATTTTATTCAGTTTTTTTTGTTTTGAATTCAAAATTTTATTGTTGTGACAGTTTTAAAGGACTTTTAAATAATAAATTGTTTTCGCAGCTGCATAACACAAACTAAAACATATGTATCTGTTTCTCTCAGGGCCTCCATATATCGTCTCTCCACCAGAAAACGTCACGGTTAACATATCCCAGAATGCACTCTTCACATGCCAAGCGGAGGCGTATCCTGGCAACCTGACCTACACCTGGTTCTGGGAGGAGGATAACGTCTACTTCAAGAAGTAAAGTTATGATCAAGTTCACGTCTGTACTGTAGCTGCAGTGACTCTCAGTGAGGAAGCGTCTTTAGCGGCGCTCTCAGCTGAGGTTCAAACTAAAAGGCTTCTCCTTGCTTAAAGGCAAAGTCATTTAAATCATCACACACAGGCTGCACTAAGCTTTTGTGAAGTGAGTGACATTGTGTGTGTCTCCGAGTCCTGAGCTTTGTGTTGTGAGTGTGTCCATCTGTGTGAATGTGTGTGCGTGGGTGGATGTTTGTGTGATGGTGTCCTGTCCTACTGCGGCCTTAGAGGCAGTCAGTGCGAGCCTGGCGGGGGTCTGTCTGGACGGTGCCAGGCGAGTTAGAGCACTCTGATGACAATATCACATGACTCAGGCCTTGTGTCATCATATGGCGCTCACGCAGTGATGATCTGAAGCGTAGCCAGGACCTCTGCGGGCTCCCTAGAGCAGGTCTTTAGAGCCTGAGAGGGTTTTGTAGCGAGCAAGTGACAGACAGAACAAGTGGTGAGGAAGAAGAAGTGAAAGGGAGTTTGACTTGCAGTGAAAATACGTGTCTGAGGAAAGTACTGAAAGTTCACTCTTCAGTTTCTTTTCTTTCATTTCATAGGATAGGTGAAATTTACTTTAGGCAGTGACTAATTAGTCATATTTACTTAAGGCAGGACTCATATTTTAGTTCAGTTTTTTTAAAGATGCATTTTGCTGGCCCTAACTTTGAGATGTTCGTTCGTGAAGAGCTGACAAATCTCTCTGAACATATGAGCACCAATTACGCATGCTTGGCCATGGCAGTGTTCTCTTTTATGTATACCCAACCTTCCTGGGAGTGGCGGGCGAAGCAGGATTTCTGGCGTACCTCGTAGGAGCTCCGCACCAGTTT
>JAQFJB010000023.1:18502239-18512366 GCA_029874875.1 Naso minor
ATTTGCATGCACAGACTTCCACGCACCATATGGGAATCAAACTGCATTAGCTCAGCTGCATGTACAGTTTAGTACTGTGTATATGCACTCTTATAATGTATGTATTGATGCATTCAGTGACCCAGTATGTGTCGACTATGCTGCTCCTGGTGTGGGCAAATGAGGCCTGGTTAGATGTCATCTGCTTCCCTCACATCACCATTTGGTGCAGCATATGGAAATTGGTCTCACTTCTGCTCAAGAAGATGCAGAATGAATACATCTGTGATACGGTTGTCATGGTTGCGTTGTTGGGTTTTCATTCATCTCGTCATTCAGGCTTAGTTCATCAGCTGCTGTCCTATCAGGATGCCATCGCCGCCATAAACTGGTCATTATTATAATGCAGTTCATTATGGCTGCCTTGATAGAGTGCTTTGGCTTTGTATTGTGTCATCTGTCTAGGTTAAGAAAGAAACTGCATTCATGTCTATCACAACATTTGTCTCAAAATACGCAATTTCTCCTTGGGTTTTATCTAGTACATGCTAAATTTAACCAGTGCCTTGTGTCTGAATTTTTTACCAGGTTGTCATCGGGGAAGATAAGTCCAGAGAGCTCCCCTCCATCTCGACCCCGCTCGCTTTCTTCAGAGGGTTCCCATGGTCCAGGCCTGTACGTCAGGAAGCTGCCCAGCCCTCAGAGGGAAAGAGAGAAAGAGCTCTCCTTCTACAAGAAAACCAAGCGTGCCATAGCCAGCAAGAAATACAGTGTGTCCAAGCATGAAGCAGAGGTCACCACGCCTATCGAGCTGATAAGCCGCGGCCCTGATGGTCGCTTCGTCATGGAGACCAGCCCACCACCCCGCCGCATCCAAGGCTTCCCGTTCGCAGAGGAGTCTGACATGTACCCTGAGTTCCGGCAGTCTGATGAGGAGAATGATTTTGACCCTGGGCCTCTGCCGCCCATCATGCCCACGCTGCGGCCCCAGCTCTCCCCAACGTCCTCCAGCCTGGAGTCAACGCAGCCCCCCACCTACAGTCCCCGCCTACACAGGCCCATGGAAGGTATGAGCTTTGCAGAGGGCAGTGCACTTCACGCCTCAGGGCAGGCCCCGGCCTCCCGCTATAGGGGCTTTCCCCAGGGCCCATTCTATGGGTATCTAGGCAGCCGCGGAGAATCAGGGATTCCACCACCATTCTACATGCCTGACATCAGCCCGCGTAGCTCCGCTTTGTCCTCCCCCCCAGGCACCGCCGAGGGGCCCTTTGGTTACCCCTCCATCCCAGAGGAGAGTGGAGAGATGGAGCACCATCAGTACACTGCCTCTGGCCATTCTCTGTCTCACACACACAGCCCTCCTCCTCGCTCACCTGAAAGCTGGCAGCCTCATGAGTTACCCTTCCTGGGTCTAGAGGGTCCAAGGTTCATATACCCACCTCACCATCCCTTACATCATCCCCAGGATCTCCCTGACCCACCCCCGTACCCTCCCCACTCTCTCCCTCCCAGTCGCCTGCACCTCTCTTCCCTAAAGGATCCAACAAGCCCTGGACTCCTGCAGCTGGAGGTCCCTGTGGCTCCTCCAGGCAGAGACAGGCCCCTGGGGCCTCCGGTTAGGCGTTTAGCTATGCAACAGGCCCAGAGTCTCGGCCAGCTCAGACACACGGCCCACGGTGTGGGTGTACCAGTGTTGCCTTACCCAGACCCGGCAGCCCGTGCAGGGAGCCCAAGCACAGCCCCCAGTAGTAGCCCTCAGTCTTGGCTCAGCCCGAGGGCAGGGCGCCGGGCAGACCCCAGCCTACCCCCACTAGTACTCCAGCCCTCCCGCCTCTCTCCACTCTCCCAAAGCCCCCTTAGCACCCAGCCAGGTTCCCCAGATATTCTTGTGCGGCCCCCTCCGCGTCCCAGCATCCTCCGCACCTCTCGGTCTCTGGAGATGCCTGAGATCACCCTGCAGCCCTCAGCCACTGTCAGTTTCTCCCGGAGGTCTTCCCTGACCACCTCTCCCACTCAGGGCGCCAGGCAACCCAGCCCCAGTTACCACGCCCACATGTCCTATGCCTCCACTGCAGCCAGTTACCCCTCCCAGTCACCCTCTCCCCCTCTGGAGGGCAGGGATGTTTTCGGGCAGAGGCCATCCCAGAGAAGGACAGAGGAGGAGATGCTACCCTCAGAGCCCTCTCAGCTCCAGATATCAGCCTCAGGGTAGGTGATCCATTCCAGTAGAGAATAGTCACATATTTATTTAAAGGGGAGACTTGTCTCCTCGCCTGCTCTCTATTCCAAATTTCCTCAGTATTGATCCACAGTTTTACTTTGATGTCTCCATTTAGGCATTATTAAGACGCATATTGTACATTAATATGCAGAAAGCATGTAATTGCATTTAGCACACATTGAATCAGTTCATAAAAATTACATTTACAAAAATGATAATGTTTTATTGTCTTTATAATTTGTTAGCATAGCACATATTTAGCCTCAGAAAATATCAATCGTAATGCAAATTGAGGTAAACTTTCAGCTACAGGCTACAGAAAAAAAACAACTTAAGTTTACTGTTATTTAGAAGTGTTTTCTTCTGTCTCCCATTTGAATATTAAACTTTGAACAGAACTATTTTTTACAGCTGGATATAAATTAAACTCTTCAGATCAGTTATTGATAAACTGTATTAATTGTACATTTTAACTGCATATTTGGTGAACATTTTAATACTTTTATTACACTATTTTACATCCAAAGAAAAAAGGTGCCACTTTCTGATAATTCATTATTCATAAAGCATTTATAGGCTGTAATTAATGCCTTTGTTAATTAATAATTAATCATTTACTAGATCTTTTTAAACAGTTTTTACACATTAATAAGAACAGCTTTTATGTTGCCAGTTTGTCAAATATCTCCATAGCCCTTTAATTGTAAAGTTAACTCATCATTAGTCAATTATTAAGGGTAATAAACCTTAACGCTAGTGCTTATAAATGTCAATATAACATTAATAAACAATCAAGAGTTTATCATTTAATATGTCGTTTGTGTAGTATTTATAAATGTTTGGGAGTCATCATGTAAGAGTTCTAACAGTAATTTCAGTCTGAGTTGTGGCTAATGATAATATATTAAAAAATACATTTTGGTCTAAATTCTTCGCAGCTCTTTTACAAATGATAATAGTCAGACAGTCGTTTTAAATACAGTCGTCCTGCTGGAGGAGGATAGATACCACCCATGACCTGGCAACCCAGAAGTAGTTTTCATGTCTTTCATAGTGTTTTAAAGTATCAGTGAGTGATTTTGTGACGATTAAAGCAACATTATGAAAAAAAATTATTTGGTGCGTTTTTCTGCTCTCACAGTTCCTGAGTATGACACCAGTATCGTAAAATTTAAATACGAGATTTTTTAATACAGTAATGTTAAAGTTCATATGCATGCCTCTTATGAACAAAACTTGGAAGTGTCATAAAAATGTAATGTCCTGAATACATAACTCAAAACAGCAGCATGCCAAGCAAGTGTAACCTTAACCAGTGATTATATGCTGCTAATCTGGCTTTAACATTTACCTGCTTACACTCTTTCGAGACAGCTAAAATGGTCGACAACTTTCCAAACGCAGTTAAACATTTAGCAAGTGCAACAGCCTAAGACACATAATTTAGCAAACCAGCTAATGAACTCCCTAAAGCAAGAAATCCACTTCAACATCTGTTCTGCAGCCTTTTATTTTGCCCTCGCCAACACCTGAAGGCCAGTCTGACATTACCTCTGTCCTGGCCTCTTGCTTTCTTTTTCTCTTCTCTGTCCACATCCTATCCTGTCTCTTTGCCTCTGTCATGATGTCCATAGAGGCTGCAAAGTTCTGCAGTGATATAAACACCCAACGATCCCACAATGCTAACATTGCTAACTAGCATCCACAGTTACAGCATTTAGAGGTTACTTCAAAAACTCTACAAATACGAGCTGAGGAAGAGAAACCAGAAAACCTCAAAGCATCAGAGACTTAACCAGACGATATTTTCTACATAAAATATGGATCAGTTTTACCAAAATCAGTGATAGCTGTTGGAGTATGAGACAAATCCTGACTATCAGGGCACAGAGATACCTTTATGGCCTATTTCAAGTGAATATGACACAAAAATAGATTTTGGAACTTGTTATTTAAGGTGAAATATTTACATAATGTTGCTTTAATAAGGGATGTCTTATTAGAAATTGGTACCTACTACTGTATATAGCAATATAAAAATGAGCCTTTTCAACCAGTTTTTCATAAAGAAATACTACAAACAAATCTCATTTGGAGGGATTTTTTTCCATGACATCCAATAATCTGATAGATCAGTGCCCCTGTATAAAGACTATGAGGCATGAAGCAAGAAGTTTTACACTTTTACACCGACATAGCTGAGACTCATATACAGATACGCCCCATTGTATTTCAGTACTGCACACATTCCTGCGCCCCCTCACACCCACCTCACAACCCTAGAAGCTACAATCATACAGTAGCTAAAGGCATGAAGCAGAGACTTGTTCCTGCACAACCACTGGCCTTTCAGGAAAGGTAGCTTATAGGGCTGCTGCTTTATAGAGGGTAAGGGTCTTACGTGATTTGTTTTTGATTGATCTCAGCTATCTGGGCAGCGTTGTGACCCGGTCCCCTACGCCGCAATAGGTAAGGGTCGGACCCATGTCTGAGAGGGGAGGGGTCAGCAGGGGGAGGGCTCTAATCACTCTCTCCTTTAAAGGGGAATCGCTTTGGGTTGTGCCTCTGTGCTGGATTCAAGTGAAGTACAACTAATGGTAATATTGACTGCAGGACACATTTGTCAATACACTTCCAAGGCACAGTAAAGCCTGCTGTGGCGTAGGCTGCAGTAATTAGGCTTGTGAACAAGCAGGAGGAGCGGTTTTGGACTGTGGAGAAGCATTTTTGTCTTTTGATTGTTTAAATACAGACATGTTTCCCTGCACCAAAAAAAGCCTTGAATCGCTAGAGGGCGCACATGAATGATAGACTGGAGTATTCCCCTTTAAAGTTTTGTTCCATGTGCAAAATGCCATGCATGCATTCTCTAAACTTCTCTCTACGACCAAACAAATAATAACAATTCTTAAACTAAATTCTTTGTCACATTTGTTGTCCTAAGTGCTTTCGTTTTTCTGTCATGTGACTGTTTTTAATGGCCATTTCCTCTTCCTGTCATGTGACTTGTTCTTTAACGGCCATTTCCTCTTCCTGCCATCTCCTCCCGTCAGCATGGTGAAGCCTCTGTACGCAGTGTTCATGTTTATGAAAGTGTGCTGTACAGTGTTCATGTCTATTGAAATGTACTATATTTAACACACTGTGGCCTCTGCACACAGTTTAAGTGATGATGGAAATGTTTTCTATCTGTCCAGGACTGTTGAAATTCTCACATTTGTCTCCCTCTCTCTGCTAATGGCTCTCAATCTCTCTCTCCACAGTGACAAGTGATGGACAGCATCTCTAAAGCTTTGTGTTCCTGTGCCTTTTGAAACAATACATGTTTGGCACAACAACTTGACTTAATGACACATTAAGTCAGGTTTTGAGGCTGTTTGTATTCAGTTCATATGAAAGGCAAAGACATTGAGCCAACAGTGAGCCTCATGAACTTGAACTTAAACCCCTAAAAGAGTTTGTGAGGTGATTTGGACATTATTTAATTTCATTGCATCTTTTGTATGAGAGATGGACAACAAAACCACAGTATTCGGTATGAGGTAAAACTACATACGATGACAGAGAAGATACTTTTTCACTGATTAAACATTGATTCTTTTTCATCAAACGTAGCATGTATCACTCATGAAATGAAAATAGTTCCTTATGGTCCAAAAAGAGCGTTTAATTTTTGTTTTAAATATACCTGCACACACACAGACACACATACATGCACACACTTTCATGTTAGCACACACACACATTCATACACACACTGTATACTGAAAATAGTGACATTGGCAAAATTGGAAAAGTGTACAATATTACTTTATATTTACAGTAATTGTAATTTTACCGTTACAGAAATTATTTTCATTTGATGAGTTTTATACAGGAACAAGACCAAAACTGCCCGCATTTCTAAAGCAGTCACTATTTAAAGACCCAAATCTGAAACAGCACATATTTACTATTATTTTCAATTGGATTGTTGCTAAGATCACAAAATGTGTCTGATTTTACAATTAACCCTACGTGGTTATGAACTTAAATGAGAGAACTAAAATAAATCTAAAATAAAAGTTTAAAAAAAAACAAAAAAAACTTAGAGATTTTGTATCATTAACACTTAACCATTGAGGAAAAAAATATGTAGTCTGTTGGGTCTTTAATGTAATGATTGTTTGAGAAGGAACTTAATAGCAAATAAATTCACCAAATCCACTGCCACCTTAAGTCAACTATTCTTGTTTTCTTTTTCTCTTCCTTTCCCTCTTTCTTTCTTTGTGTCTAACTTTTATCATCCATCAATGCAGATAGAAAGTGGAAATTCATCATCATAGTGAAAGGGCTCTCAGTAGAAGTACCAGAGCTCATCAAATCATACGATACTGCGTACTGGAAATAGCCATGCAAAAGTTTTTGTATTCACATCTGACACGGGACCAAACACGACTGTTGGATTAATATGGGACACTCTATGCTGTGCTGTCTCTCATCTTCTCAGGGAACCTCTAGGTGCGTCTAGTGATCCTGCCGGGTCTGAGAGCTTACCAGCACTGCTACAACAATGTATTACTAAAGCCAAGGGGGAGGCTGCCAACAACAATAACAACACAACCTCCGGAAGGAGAACAGGTACTTCTGACGATTCGAGAGAGGATGCAAGCAATTACTCTTAAAGGGATAATTCACCCCAAAATGAAAATTCAGTCATTATCTGCTCACCCTCATGCCAATGGAAGGCTGGTAGAAGTTTTTTAGTCCACTAAACACTGCTGGAGTTTCACATTCACTGAATGTAGTGTCTGTAGGCAAGGTAGGGCAATCTTGGTACCGGAAAAGCCCTGGTTTATGATTGTAGTCCGTGTAATTAACGGCAGACTGCTAACGACATGTAAACTGGCTACTGTACATGTAAACAGTCAAACTTTAAACAGGCAGAGAAGGAAGTCGGAAATGGAAATTCGCCTCCTCCAACAGAAGCCGAAAAATAATGGGGCTTGTCCCCAGAGGCTTAATCGCTGTCTGCCGGAAGTCAGACGGCGAATGCAGCCAATGGGTTCCGAGATTGCACTAACCCTAACGCTAAGGAGTTTTCACGTAGGAACAATGTTTATTAAATGATGAATTCAGTATTTACTAATGTGTAACTAATCCCTAAAAGTGTGTAGTTATTATAAAGTTTTACCAAAATATCCTTAGTTTTTGTTTTTGTCATGGTGTTTTGGGTGGATATTGAATCTCTCAAGATGTATGTTCCTTTTTCCTCCTCCCCATGTGGCGTGCTGGACTTCCTGCAGGTCCACGCCCTTCTCCTGGTGACATAAACCAACCTGGCTAGCATCATGGTGGCGAGGGCTAAAGTCGAGAGAAAGCGGCAAAGACCAAATCTAACACTAAAACTAAGGATTTTTGAAAAATAAAAACTCAGCTACAAAACTTTGAACTTTGAAAAATAAATAAAACTAGCACAAACTGAAATAAAAATAAAAACTAATGAAAAATCCCAAACTATCATAACCTCGCACGCGACCTTCCTTCGGCATGAGGGTGAGAAGAATTTTTATTTTTGGGTGAACCGTCCCGTTAAAATAAGTGGCTGGTGTGTTACTCCTGTGCTTTCTCTCTGCCTCCCTGGCAGGTGCGTGCCCCTCTCAGACCCAGCAGCAATCTCAGACACCCCAAGAGGGAAAGGATCTCAACCTCCACAGAAAGAGGAAAAGGCAAAACAAGAAGAACCCCTATCACTATTTGACCTCCTTCCTGCACCGCAGGCAGTCTGAGGAGGACCAGACAGGCATTTTGGCCAGTGCGGACTCCGAGGGCCCAAATTATGGGACTCTACACTGACCCGTGTGCCCACCAAGCCATTGGACTCGACTAAACTGACCTCCCCTGAGAAAATCCCAACCTCAGCCCTCCCTGTTCCCTGTATCAAGCTAATACATTTCTTATAATCTCTATAAGTTCATCTGGGTTTGGGGAGCGGGAAAACATCATGCTGAACACGCCAGGTTTGGAGATCTTATTTGAAGACAAGAACAATGGCTTTTCTGAATTGTCACCACTACTTGTCTCTGAGGAATTTCACTTGAAAATGCTCTGAAAATATATAATGTACATAAATAGTGAAACAAGGGAATTAAGCTTCCTCCTACAGTAATAATAATGTGTTGGTTGAGTATGTCACAACACGTTAAAAGATTTTTCACTCACTGGTCATTGAGGGGTCCATACCTTTAGGTTTTCAGTGAAACAGTGTACTGTGAAGCCTGGTGCGTCCTCGGACAAGGACTTGAGTCTACCTTTCCTACAATACAAATAGTGTCAGTATTTAAACACAGGGTTCCTACCACAAAATATACCTCAGAGTAAACGCAGAGTTGCTGTAATTCTTGTGGTATACTGTACGTACTTGACCTTTCAACCTATGAAACGTATGGACAAAAAGGTTTATATCACACACCACACTCATTCAAATGGATAATATGGCCTAACTTTATCTGATTTAGAAGCTTTTTAATAGAGCTGGCATAATTGTGTTTATTATGATTTATGATCCTATGCCAACCATTAGGGGACTGTCTTAAATTTAGTGCTTAATGGCTCAGTGTGTTTACACTCATGCTTATAGCACCGTATTAAGAACAAGATCATAGCCTTCATGAGGAATAATTTGGGACTTACACGCTCAACAGAGGTTGGACTTGTAGGGTTTAGAAGAACAGGGTGATGAATTGTGAAGTGTACTGTAGTATGAATTTCATTATTGAGGAATCATTTTTGAAATGTGGCACGTCTCAAGGTGCCTTTTTTTGCCTTTTTCTCTTGTTTTTCTAACATAAACTGCCTTTTCCTTCGCCTTCTCATATTTGTCTCTTCTGGGGGAGTGAGGGACTCCAAGATTATCTGTGTTTTTACTTTCTCTGCCAAGGACACATGAGAGGAAATGCTACAGGATGCATAACTCTTGCTTTTTTGTTTTTTTACATTTATATTTTCAATGGGTACCTGCTTCAACTGTGTATATCCACATAATAGGACAGAACTTGAATACCCATACAAAGGAAAAAAAATGAAGTTTAGACTCAAAAAAGGCAAGTAAATCAATAAAAATAGCATGAGTGGGAAAGTACAGAAGCACTGTACATGAGTTTTAGTGCAGAGAGAACAAACCAGTAAAGTAAGGATGTTAATGTTTAACAACAGCTGTGAGAGGAGAACAGGACGGATCCACAAAGCTGTTAATAAGCAATGGGACATATTCAAACAATGGCCACCCTGACTGTTTATCTTTAACAACTGTATATTACTTGCTAGCTACTTCTCGGTATGTTTGTTAATTTTGCGACACTAACCGATAATGAATGTATGTTTTGCTGTACAGGAAATGAATGTCCCGATGTCACAGTACATTGAATGACCCATTACGTCGTTTATGGTGCAGCTGCGATTGGTGAGACGAGCAGCTGGCGCTTCAAGTCCAAATTGTTTTACTTCTCTGTGTACTCCAAGCCAAGCTCCCTGTTGTTCCGACGGCTGCAAAAGCGACCAGTTTCATTTTGTTGCCAAGGCTAGTTCAATCAGATGTATCTCCATCTGCTACCAACAAATCAGAGGTTCTCCGACAAAATTTCCACACGAATGAGTCGACTCAATGTCTGCTTACTGAAATCTCAAACCCTTTTGACGAGCGAGAAAGTGATGATTGCCTGAAAGTGAGCATCAGAGTGCGTATTCTACTTTAACAAATTGGTTTCATGTAAGATACAAGGGGGGAAAAAAAATCTATATTTGTTATATACTGTATATGGTATGTATTGTATTTGTAAAGATAAATCAAACCGTGTTTTACAGGAAGACGTTCTTGTATGAGGTTGTATGAAAAGACGGGACGGATCCCAGTTAAAAAGAAATTAGATTATATATAAAAGTATTTGCT
>JAQFJB010000023.1:18739477-18749990 GCA_029874875.1 Naso minor
TATTACTTTTAGCTGATTATTTCAACCACTAGACTGTTATGAGCTATATGATAGTTTATTCATTTATTGTTATTATTATTTAGCTAATTATTTTAAGTGTGATTCAAATCTAATTATTTTGAGCATTTGTTATTTACTAACTTTATCTGTTCAAGCCACTCCCCTATTATTTTATCTGTTTTGTCAATTTGCTAGTTTTTGTACTTTTTCAATTGCGACTGTGGTTGTTTACTAATTAATTCTGCAACAATATTTCCCTCTGGAATCTGCAGGCATCCCATGTGGCAGCCTAAAAGTAGGCCCAAAATCACTTAAGGCCATCAGAAGGCTCATTGTATATACATAAAGAGTTGTTTATAGGTGCTCTGTTGAATGATGATAATGAAGAACCTCATGAAAGTGTTACAGGCTACAACAATCACCACTGTGTCCTGCAAAGGCTACAGTGCTTTCTTCAAACTAGCACACAAGCATGTGAAATAAAAAATAAACCAGATCAAAGCTCTATGTACTGACATGGTAACCATGATGTATCGCTAGCTCCCCATTACTGGAATTATTAGCACAGCTGGAACGCCTGGCTGAAAATATCCAGCCTACATACAGTAGAGTGAACAGCATAAATGCAGGGCCAGAGTCATTAGCATCAAACTGTCCACGACTATTTTTCCTGGGAGCCAAACCACTGGCGACCACCTGCTGGTAATGAAGAACATCATGCCTATAATTTTCAACATTAGATTGAGAGTGAAATCAATGCTATAATAGCAGTAACAATGCCATATTAATACACTTGAGCAGAACCAAGAACAAAGGGAACAAAAGCAACACCTATTTCAAACCTGGGGTGTGATACTGCAATAATGATGCTTTAAAGAACTAAAACAGATATTAATTTTATTAGATAGAGTCAGTTTGAGGACATTACAGCATTTCCTCCAAATAGCATTAAATAGCTTGAGGATTAGGACACATTTGCATATTAATTAGGAAAGTGAATCCCACAAACAAAGCATATATCTCCTTAAATCCGGAGGAATAATTTGACACATATGCAAAACTGCTACAACTACACACCGTTTTATTCCAGAGACATACACTTTGTAGGTTCAAGCCCATGTCACCAAGAGTTCAAGTCCCACAAGGCAGTGTTCATAAATCAAAACTTCCCTGAGATTTAAGATCAAGAGTCTTGATCTGCTTTTTTTCTTCGTTAATTTATTGTTACATAAATCTCAACCAAAAAAAAAAAAGCAAAAGCATGTTATCCTAAGTGTTTTTGGTTTTTTTTACTATTAAAAACAAAATAAGCCAATATTTTTCCAAGGTCTTTGCTGTCTAGCTCCAGTGAATACACTGCAAAATACACAGCAGAGACCGAGTGAGCAAGAATCAAACCTCAGAAAATCCAATAAAATGCTTTAACCTTGACAGTGCATGTAGCAATCATCTGTAATCCCATTGGCTACGCAAATTAGTCTCTAAGACTATGCCTTCACACATCAAAATAATTTCATTTTTCAATTACTGAAATCAAAGAGACAATAATATGGCTTAGGAACATCCAATCACTTCTTAATATTTTTTTTTTTAAACTGCAGATGTATTGATTGAAAACACAGGGAAAGGTAAAGTCGTTCAATCTATTAGTTGACTCAACACAACAGATACTCAAACCTCTGGATAAAAATATTCCTGAAACTGCCCTTACTATATATATATACATACCACATATATATACACACACTGTATAAAAACGCAATAGACCTTGAACTGTAATTAACAGGAGAGATCCTATCATTTTATCTACTCCACTGGCTTGTCGTCTTTTTATAGATTTCACTGACTGCTATTGTAACAATGACTGTTTGACCGCAGATTACACTACAGTTATAATTGAACTCTCACATCCAGAACGCTCTGTGGAAGGTCGCCTTGTTTAGATTAAAGACAAAGGTGACGGAGCATTTGTATGCAAGGACCCAAAACTTAAAATAAAATGCCTGATCAGAGTTTTGATCAGAGTTTAGGCAAAAGTCTGTTATCTTCATATTGCTGAGTAAGTTTTATGGAAGCAGGAGTATGACTTATTATTTCTGGTTTGATTTGATGTTTTAATTAGATAGTTAATGGCTTGTAAACTGTTAAGTGGGCTTTATAGTGTCCTGATTTGTATGTAAATTTGTATTATCATGATAATACTACTTGTAAATGTCTTGTGCTGTCTTTTGTTATGCTGAGCAGACCTGAGAGGGAGCCAGCATTTTGGGCTCTATTGTATTTGAATTTGTTGAAATAGGCATCCATCTTTTTTATTATTATTATTATTATTATTATTATTATTATTATTATTATTATTTTAGAGTGTTAATTGTTACATTTTCATTTCATTGAACTTTCAGTCTAGAATTTGACTATTTTATGATCTCGTCTGTGGCAATGTTTTGTGATAGGCTAACCATGATAATGTATATAAAATTATTTACATCATGTTTTTTCACATGTTTATGAACAGTTGATTTACCGTAAATTTAAAAAAATGTAACCAAGGCAGCAACAAAGCTTCAGCTGCATGCCCAATATATTTACGGCTGGTTATCGTGAAGAAAAATTTGATACGCTACCAATACCGATGCACTGACTTCGATACTGGCTCCTGAACGATACTTTTTTTTAAGATATATAAGATATATCTTTCTTTATCTCTTTTAACAAAAGATTACATTACACATACTTACGGTCAGCCCTGTCTCTTGCTGTAATCGGGTGTTTTTCCTGCAAAACACAAGAGTAAAGCTAATCAACAGTTCTATTGGATCGTGGTACAACAAGCATGCTGCCTGTTCACTGATGCTGGTGAGATTAACTCCTGTGGTCATTCGATACAAAATTTCGATACCAGACATTTTTCGATATCCGATAGTATTAAGGCAGTTCGGTTGGTACCACTAAAGTTCGATACCCAGACCTGAATTTAGTGCAGCTGTTGTTTGTCTTGTTTAATCATCCTTCCCTGTGTTTATTTTGCGTCAGTAATGAGGTTGTAAGTAATTGACTTCACTACTATCGCAACATACAATATAATGACAAAAACAAAAATTTCAAATGTGCAAACCAGTTTCTATAATTCATTCCATTCTGTAAGGCCACTGTTACTCACTTTTTTAACAGTTCCTTAGAGTGGAGGACACAGCTCATCGAGCAGCAGTCTAGCCATTACAGATTACTTTTCCTCCCCTGTGTTTAAAAAGTTGCTTTATTTAATAAATGAATGGGAGCTGCAGTTCGAAGGCGGTTATGAAAACAGACAGGATTTCATCAGGTGTGAAAATAAGTGTTTAAGCCGAGCTTAATTGGGTCCCTTATTTTTGTTTTTTTCTCTCCCTCCCTTATTCTACTACCATGTGTGGTTTCTACTGCCATGCTGACGTTTTTATTCTTTCTTTAGAAAATCTCATCAAAAGTACAAGGCTGTGATCACAAACAGGTACGCCCCTTTTCCTAGTCATGTCATCAGAGTAAGAAGTATTTAACACAACAATAAAATGCTTGCACGTCACTCCCATTGATGAAATATTGCATTTTTAGTTTAATAGTTGATTTAATCAAATTTCTGCCATGGTCAATTATCACACTGGTTTTGACTGGACTTTCAGTTAGCATGAGTGTGGCTTTAGGAAAGGATTTTTAATACATCGTTCATAACTTCGACAATAAGTCAGTTATATTAACATGCTTATAAAGCTTGATTTAAACTAATTATTTGTGAAAGCGATTTTAACATTTAATGAAACTTTTGTTTTGTGTGTTTTAATTTTAGTGATTTTATTTGTGGGAGGAAAAAATGAGTTGGTGAAAACGTTCTTGGCAAAAATGTGTCCAATTAAAATTCTGCGTTTTAATTAAATTAATTGCCAAAAAAAAATCACAAAAGTGTAAATGTTTTGAAATACAGGTGATTCTGGTGTACAAGCTGAATCATTTAACCCGTTTCTGTATTTTAATATGACTCACTGCAGTTTGGGGGGGCTGAAAATATTTGTTGTGGTTGAATGCAGTTTGGGGTGACCTTGATGAAGTAGAATGGCACTCAGGAAAATACTTTAATCTCCACTGAACAAGAGCAAGACTTAATGCCAACACGTCTCTTTGTATTTGAAACAGATTTACTCATTTAAATCAAACAGGCTTTGAGTGGACTTCAAACTGACCTCAGGGTGTTTTGGGGCAACAAAAAGTATGTGCAAGATTTGTGCCAGAGACATCACTGTTACAAGGTTTACAATCTACAACTTAAAGGCACTGAGAAAACTGCTACTCACTTTGCATTGTGTTTGCTCCTGCAGATGCTCGAACACAGCGTTTGTGTCCAACCAATCGATGTTTTTCACAGCTGAGCAGTGTCGCACAGAAAATGGTGGTTTCATAATCACAGGACTCATCTTTTTCACCGAGGACAGACCCCTGCAGGAGTTTCTGTCGTCAGTGCAGCATAATTTTTCAACACGAACATTTTCAATAAATTATATTTTTGACAATGTTTATGGTGTTTTTCTCTAATGTCTTTTACAGTGTTAAGTAACACTTCCTGTGAAGCCTGTCTCTATCACGCATTACAGCACATTATAAACATGTATAACACATTACCACACATAATGAACACACTTATAATGCATTATATGTGGTTAAGTAGTTGGGATTAGAGTTAGTCTCGCAATACCAGACAATCAGGGATCTCCGCCTACTGATCGTCAGGGGATGTCAAAATGCAAGGCAGTTGCTGAGACAGCAGCAAGAACTGCTGCTAACAAAGCAGCGCCCCCTACATTTCTGAAAAGGAGAGGCCTTCCCGGAAATAGTGCACTCCCTCTTTTTTCCTCCGTAGAACTTTTTAAAACTTTGAAAATAGATGCCCTAAGCAACGTTGGATTATTTCATTCTGTTTTATCGGACGTCATCGTCATTTGGCTCTGTACCCTCGGGATCGTCACCCTGGGAAAGGCTTTGTGTCGCCGGGGCGGGTACCCTTTTGATCTGCTGACTGGGTGTTGTGGGGGCACATCTTTAAACCTTTAGTCTTGTGCTAACTTTTTTCCCTGACGAAAGCGTCAATTCGCTCCACATCACCGCGTCCATAACATCACAAAAGTGTGGCAGCTCCCATATAGCACTTTGGGTCTGTCTCCCGGTGTAACTCGTCCTGTAATGTCCTCCAAAGTCAATGTATAGTCTGGATGAATCATGTCCTAATAAAAGATTATGTTTGTTTTTAACCAATGAAAATGTTTCACGACAAACATCAACAAATTTGGAGGTAGTTTTCTTTGGTGACCGCAACTGAGCCATCCCATAGTACACGCGTTGTTGGCCCGACAGTGTTTACAAGCACAAGACTTCAGCAAGTCAATATGGAGGACTACCCTAAAAGCTTAGGATTGGCTCTGCAATGCAAGGGTTTTTTAAAACTCTGTAACTGTCTCCATCCAGTTCAGCAACGAAAGCTGGGGGCATGTCATCAGTCTCTTGTTTAGCGGAGCGTCTAGAGACTGACTTGTGGGTCTGGGGTTAGGGTTAACCCTTGCCCTGCTTATAACTATGATTATAGTGCACTATAGGCACATTATAATGCATTATAAGTATGTTCACAATGCGTCATAGATGGATGCTTTTAGGGAAGTGTTACCAAATGTTGAATCTTTTTCATGGATGTCCACAAAAGATGAAACATATTCAACTGAAGCTGATGTTTTTTCTCAATTAAAATCAAGTCAATTCATTTCAAAGATAATCCACAACACAGATTGATGCAACTGGAGAGAAATAGGCTACAGTTAATGCGAATCAGGTTATTAAAATGAAAAATCATTTATTTTTCAATATTGTAGCAGCTTCGACGCTGCTTTATAACTATAGAAATTAACTATGGAAAAGGTTTCAACGGAGTGGTGATGCATGTTTGAGCTGCTGCCATGCTGCTTTTGCTGTCCCTGCTGTAAAGCTCCAAACAGGGAGAACACTTCTAAAAGACTAGTCATAGCGCTGCAGCTGTCTCTCCGTAGGCAGAGCCCAGCAGTCTTGTGTGTCATTAAGCCTGTATGCACTGCAAAGAGGCAGGTGGCACATACTGCAAGCAAAGAGGCTCCACATCAGCAGCCACCCCAAAATAAAAGCTGCAAATGTATTGAATGAGTCAGTCCCCTTAGACAGTACAGCAGTGTTGATGTTGTCATTTTGTACTGTGAACTGTGGGTAGCTTCCACAGGTGAATGGGCTCATGCTAATATGACTTATGAGCAAATATTCAGCATGCAGAGGGAGCTCCATCAGGCCTCTGCGCAGGGGAACTGGATCATGTCGACACACAATAACTTACTCATATTAAAAGGACAATGCTACGCTACACACCGTGCAGTGAACCAGACAGCAAATCAAGCATCAGTTGATGAGATACAGTGCGTATGATGAGTTAATGCATTTGGTTTTATTAACTAATTTGCACACCAAATTATTCAAATCCCGAGCAGGGGAGACTGATGGCTTGTGTTTACACAGTGACCCTAATTATCAAAATACTTCATTAGCAACATGCACTGTCCTGGAATGTTGGCCTCATAATGTTTGTCATATCGCTAAGATAAACACTTGTGAGGCCTGTCAGAATAACATCATTACAACACACTAATTATGCGTTTTAAATTGTGTTCACAAATTTTTCAGTATTCCCAAAACTCAGCATGCTGCTCATAATCCCCCAGTGGACATCTAGACATCATGATGCCATAATGAAGACATGGAGTTTGTAATATTTTAAATGTCTTAAGAATATCTTCCCCTCTTGCTTTTCTAACCCGAAGACACACACACTCATGCATAATGTGAGTGTAAGGAGAATACATGAAAGCATTGACCCAAGTCCACTCATCTAAAATTATGATGTAATGGTCTGCAACTAGCTGAATGAGACATCTCACTGCACAATATTAACAAAATCATTTTATTTAACTGTTATTATTCTGTTCAAAGGTAAGGTTTTGCTACAAAAACACGTATGCATTTATTTAAAAGATGACAGAAAAAATCAAAATTAAGAAATGCGGATCAAACATTTCAGCCCACTCATTCTTTTTTGTGTGTGTGGTTACCTACAATAAAGCACCTTCTACACATTTTTAGGGTATAACTACAGGCAACAAAACTACTCCTTTTTTCTGTGTTGCATGAATGTTATAAAAAAAAATAATGATAATTTAAAGGTTTAAAAAATTGCATTAAAATGTCTCAAATCATCCAGACTATGTGCAAAATGTTTTCAACCATCTTGAAATTCCGAGAAATCTGTAGCGCTGTTCAAGGCGCATTGAGATCAATGACATCATATCTCCTCTACACTCTCCAGTTGCTGTTACTTCTGTAGAAAACAGGGATTTGATCAGAGATTGAGGCACCAAGTCGTTAAACATATAAACATGACTTGAACCAAACTCACAATAAAACTTACAACACATTTTTTCATCTGTTAATGGGATTTCTGCGTGAATCAATCAACATCTCCCATGATCCCAAGCCACTTAGAAACTATGTCTGTTGTTGTTGTTTTGATCAGTCATTGTGACTCACTTAATTAGGTGTAACTACAAGACTAAAAGCAGGAAAAGGTGTTTTAAATCTTCTAAAATGCTGCTTTTAAAACATCCTACACACAAACCTCTGACTCCTTAAAATTGCACTATATTTAGTTTTAGTCTCAAAACGCTTACTTGTTGTCTTAAATACTTGATGGTGTTTTACTGTGTTCATGGGTAATATTTTATTTTCCAAAATATTTCCCTCAGAAAAATGAAAAAATAAAAACTTGAGCAAACATAAGGAGAGACCATCTGCATTGTCACTGTCAGAGTGATGCACGCTGGCCTCTGCTCAGCTCTCTTCCCTGCTCTCATCTGGCCTCCAGATAGTACTGCTTTACTCATCCTCGACCTGACCTTTGGTTTGATGTCTTCAGGATGCCCAGTGGCAGGTTTTAAAGGTGAGATAAAGTAGCGGATGCTGCTGCTGCTGGACATGAATTAACTTTGATACAGCTTTGAAAACTGTATCTTCTTAGGCCCTACATGCAACGGTAGGATGGGGTACAATTTTTCCATTAAGTACTTTTTTTCACATTCCTAGACCTGATCAAACGTTCAAGTACAATCATGCTGATGAGGGGCAAAGATACACACCTCCACTGTGCTGCTTTAGTAAAGATCATGATAAACCACCATAATCCCAAGTCCACCACTGGTCATATTTAAATATGAATGAAGACTGCTACTGTATTTGAAAAAGGACAAAAAGGGCATATTGGAAGTTATCACATGCTGCATGCCGTATATCTAAGTGTATTAATTATATTCTATTGTTAATATTGTTTGGATAGTAGTCTTAGTGTGGTCATATGTATTCATATATATACCCTCACTATTTTTATATAACTGTAAGCCTCCATGGGCTGACGAAGGCAAATTGGCTTGGGAGGAGGTATCTAATAGGATTCAACTGGCGAAGAGTATCTGCTATGTCACAACACACGCCAGCAGCCTGATTCACATCCAATTCAATAGACAACTCAGTTTACAATTTTATATGATTAAAGGAGAAGTTTGTTTTTTGCACATAAAGCCTTATAATAGGGATATTTATGATCATATACAACGCTCTACATCATTATTATGACGAACGGCACAGTCCTGAGAGATGGAGCTCGTTGTTGACGTCACCGCTAACTGAAATCAGCAGTGGTGCATAGGCACTCCGACAATACTTGTTTTAAAAGACAAGAAACTCACCCAATGTTCAGTAATGTCCTGCTGATGTTCTGACACTAAAACACAAAGATAAACAACAGCATATGACCCGTAAAGAGCTGTTTGATTGTTTACTGAGGCAGCTGAAAGAACCGTTTCCAGCGGGGCGACCAAACGTTCCCGATTTCAGGGGACAGTCCCCGTTTTGGGTGACCTGTCTCTGGCTAAAGCTGTCCACAGAAATGTCCCCGATTTTAACGGGGCTTAAATAAGAGTGAAATAGACGCTGCAGCTGTGATTCTGTGCACAGACTAATGCAGTATCACCTCTGACCACAATGTAAATTGTAATGGCAGACTGGCGCTGTTCGTATTTTCACTCGTTTACTCACGGAGAGAAGAAGAAACAATCAACATTATTTTTGAGGGCAGAAGAAAAGCTAAATCAGAGTTGGAGCGGACTTCTTCACTGACAGTAACCTTTATTGTTGTTAGCTACTGCAATATTGTACGACTTGGCTGTGTTTTAGGGAGAGGATTAGTGTTAGAATAGAAATAAGAGTGAAGGAGGCAAGACGAAAAGTAGAAGAAAGTGAGTACAAAAAATTAATGGTGTAAACAAGGGAGGAGCATATGAGGTGAAAAGGCAAAGTGAAGAGAGGGGAGAGGGGAGAGGGGTAAAGAAAAGGAGAAGACAAAGTTAAGATGATGAGAAGAGCACAGAGAGGGAAGAGAGGAGCAGACAAGAGTGTTAAGATTCTTTTAAGAAGCAGAAATGTAATTTAAATGACGAGGGGTTTCTTGTTTTTTTTTTTTTAATTACATTTATGGGCTTCTGATACCCAAACCAAGATGACATGATGGTCCACTCACTGTACATTTGCAAGCCTTCAAAATACACAAAACCATGTTGTCCCCATTTTTTATTTCATAATGATAATATTTCAGGATTTTTGTACATTTAACTCAAAATGTCCCCAGTTTTCATTTCAGAAATCTGGTCACCTTAGTTTCAGGGTTACAAGCTGTTGTTTAACTTTGTGTTTTAGTGTCGGTACATGAGCGATTACTGCTAAACATTCAGTGAGTTTCTCATCTTTTAAAGAGAGTGTTTATTGTGTTTCCCAACGAATTGTCGGTGGGCATATGTTTTCAACTAGCGGTGACGTCTGCAATGAGCTCCAGCTCTCAGGACTGTGCTTGTTATCATAATAATGTTGAAAAACATTGTGTATGACTGTAAATACCCAGAGGGCTTGAAGTGCAAAAAAAAAATAAAAAATTCCTTTAACTGAAGTAAAGGTTGCATTGTAAATGATGGCTTTAATTATTTATGTAGGTGGGATGAAATCTGAGGGACATTCACCAAACCTGCCTGTGGAATTTCGGATGGGTTTGCTCATGTGCGCTCTTGTCCACTAAAGCCATGAAAATAGTCCTCTGCCAGCTACACTGAACATTTACTTGGTCTGACTAGGTTCACCTCAAGTTCACCTCAAAATTGACACCAACATTGCAATGCACCAGCACATCTTTACCAGCCCAACCTCTGTTGCTCCGTTCCACCCAGGTCTGCACACTCAGGTTCATGGTGGTCCACGAAAATAGCAACTTAGCGCAGGCATGAAAAAAAGCCACTTACACTGTACCAGATTACCACTATGCCTGGACCTGCACTTAGACCAACTTTGTGCTGGTACAAAAATAGAGCCGTAAGGGTCTAAAGCC
>JAQFJB010000023.1:18801678-18813609 GCA_029874875.1 Naso minor
ATTATAACTTATATAAAAATAACAGTGACAGGGAAACTATGATGCATCACATGTAGTCCGCGGATCACATGCGTGCCAAACCGTGGAGGGCGATCTGAACGGGACACGGATCAGCTGTGATTCGTTGCACCCCTACTCTCTGTTGGTTGGTTCACCTAAATGCAATGCTGGCAACACAGCTGTTACTAATCCACTAATTAGACAGCAGAGTCGCAGATTCAGCCAGTTTACATTGACAACCAAACACGCTGTAGTATGCATGCCAGGCTGGTAGTTGGCAGTGTAACTTTGTAATGACATGCCTTAGGAGCTGCTGAATTTGTTGACTTCCTGCTGCTGATAAGTGTATCTTTACATTAACCTAAAATGAAAGAAATTCGGTTGTAGTTTGACTTCTTAAATGCGACAAACACGCAAATTCACCTCCATAGACTGTCGTCACATCAGACTTGCTTTGGCTGCACTGTGGAGTTTTTAATTTGAGTTTGGTAGTGGCTATTGAGAAATCCATTGACTTCTGCAAGCATTAGCATTAACTTAGTCACCGCTTCCACAGGGTTCACATTGTCAGTCTATATAGTTGGTGTTGTGTCAAACTGTCCTGATCAGGTGGGTCAAGAGGGGAAACAGATCTCAACAACAGACACAGATTTCAACAAAACACCAGGGGTTCTGGGGGCGAGACATATCTGGTGTTAGCCCTCGCTCTTCTAGAGCTTTCTTTGGTTTAGTTTTGGCCTTTTCAGTATAATTAATTATGACGTTGCATAGGTAAATTCTAGTAACTAATTCAAGCCTCTCAAGTGCAAATACTGGCTAGTATTCTTAGTTCTCCAAGATGGTTAGCTGCATGTTTTTTGGATTTTGACCTTTAGTCTGATTTCAAATACATTCATTCAATCTGATGAAGTATCCGTTTTTTTTAAACACGCTAGTCATGCCTAGTTATTTGGTCCTAGTTATGCCTCGCAATGTTCAAATATTTACTGTTTCAGGTATATCCGATGATGGAATCAGACAAAAATTCTAATTAAAAAACAATTAAATTCTGATTCATCTCTGAATAAAAAGAATTACAATGTGTAAGCAGTTAGATGGTCTCATAAATTTTATAGCTGTAATAACTTACAAGAGTTTAACATTCATCCTAAAGTAAATAAACGTGAAAGCAAAAAATGTTAGGAAGGGATTTGCAAATGTTCTATAACATCTGACTATATTATGTTTCAAAAGTTCAATGATCTTTATGTTCTCACATGTGAGGGAATATTCCTTTCGGCACTAAACACTTTTGTACAGACGTGACCAAAATCAATCATCACCTGTTCCCTCCATGTGTTGACATTACAGAAACCACTCTGCCTGTTCACTGCAGTCCGTCTTCACTACACATCATCATCTTCTCTCCCTGTGTGCCTTGACAACACTGTGTGCTCACTCTTGCTCTGACCTCCAGAGTGTGTGTGTGCACGCTCATGGTGGTACATACACATTCACACAGCCTCGCTCATGCATAACATAGAGCAGGATTTTGAGCCCATTTAGTCACACTTCTTAGTCAACCAAAGCAACCCTTGACTGCCCCTCTGGGAGATTCTGCAGGAAACAAGTGAAGCTTTGTTCTAATTAAGCACAAACTGGTTAAGGCCGTACTTCTGTCTGTCAAATAACAGAAATCTGTATTTTTCGTTGGTCTTTGATTAAGTGTGCTGCGAGACTCACTCATTTCTCTCTAGTCAGATAGCAGGATTTCTTAAAAGATTTTAAGGCATCTTAAATATAACTTCTCTTCAGGTGTGTTTGACAGCTTTTGTTATTAGTTATTGCTGAATTTTAGCAGAATAATTGTGGAATGGGCTGGATGCTTTCTCTCTTAAAAGTACAGAATGACTTCAGGCAAACAATGAGAGTAAGAACAGGAAGTGCTATGGGTTTAATAAAAGACTATTAGAGACCAAACTGGCATACTCAATTTCTTTGTGCTTATGTATTAGTTTCCATAATTTTTCTGTAACTACTGCTTTTTCAGTCTCAGTGAAAAAATGCGCAGATATGTGGGTGTTAAAACTTACGGGGACAGAAAATAGTATCTGCTGTCATTTAAGCCACCGTCACAAAATTAGAGTCACAGCTTGAGTTTTTATTATCTTTTCAATTTTCTCTTCTATTGTGTGTTTAAAGTTTTACATTGAAAGGTCTAAGTATTACATCAGAGTTGTCTGTTATTATAATTGCAGTATCTGCTATTGCTGAACATTGTCGAGTACTTATGCTTCATGAGAAATACTTCATGTGTTGCCAAGTTTCTAAATCTGTGCTGTACGTTTTTTCATGTTTTAGTTTCACTGGAAGTGCAGATCACACCAAGCCACGGTGAGATTAGTATTGGAGAGTCCAAATTCTTCATGTGTGAAGGTAAGTTTTAAACTGTCTTGACTGTGAACACAATTTTTACCTTTTCAAACCTAGGATTTGTACATCCATGTTGCTAAAATGTCCTGGTTATCAATCTAATTAGATTGACCTTTGCTGCATGACAGCCCCCTTACTGCCCTGTGTTTCCTGTTATCCTCTGTTCAAGGCAAAACGTGGTATAAAAATTGTGATTGACAAGATTTGTCTTTTTGCTTTTACAAACAGCTAAAATGCATAAACCGCAGGCTTCAGTCCATGCAGGATTATAAACAACCCACAATATTCAGTCTGCTGGCACTGGTGAACCTTCACTTAATGTCGAATGCGGATGATTTGAAGAATTTGTTTCTAACATACTGCTCTTTACTGCTCTTTCTCAGTTGTAGGTGTTGCTAAGCAGATAGACTGGTTTGGACCAAGTGGGGAAAGGATAGAACCGAACAGACCAGACATAACAGTAACCCGTAACGATGAGTCATCATCCACCCTCACACTGTACAAAGCTAAAACTGAAAATGCAGGGACATACAAGTGTGTCGCTACCAATGGAGACCAACAAGGGGAGTCAACTGTCAGAGTAAAAATCTTTCGTAAGTATTTTCATACTCTCCCAAGTATCGAGTTGTATGAGCACAGAAGAAAAAAAAAAAAATCCTGTTTATTGAACTCACCGTATTTTATTGACTGCTCAAGGGCAACACATTACTCTTTTTCTTTTGAAGTGCGGATGGATTTTTCGTCAGTTCAATAAACGTTCGGAAGACCATTAGAGGGCTGCTTAATGATCCTGTCTGTTGTGCAGTTCTTGTGAGTAATGGCTTTTATTTTCCATGAATGCCAAGCATCAGCAAATGTCTATTAGAAATGAAATCCTTTCCCAAACACAACTTTTCCTTTCCCAATTTCAGTTCATATTTTAGGTTATGATTAGAAGTGTTCACCCATGTAGACATGGCATATTAAAATCAATATACAGTGTCAGGCGAAAAAAAATACGATTGTAGTTTCATTTTCAAGTCTGCAGTTTAAGATGAGCATTCTTCCTGGCTCACTAAACATTAATAATGTTGAACAGTTGTGTTTAAGATGGAAATTTTAACAACTGATGCGAAGCAGCTCATGGAATTTTCTTATGGTCAACTCACAACCTCACACTTACCTAAGAATAGATATGTAACGGTTTCGTTAATTTTGCGGTATTGCAATAGTAAAACTGCCTCGGGACCTTCATGGTGTGACGTATCAGACGATAGGTCCTCCGGGCAAAAAGTGTCGTTTTGTTTCAGTTGCAGTGAAGGAGAGCAGAGGGAACTGAAAACTATACAGACCATCGAACATTGTAGCTCTTGCCTTATCACGCGCTGAGGATGTCAGACAGTCCGAATCATGGACTAGAACGCTTTTGAACGAGACAGAGGCAGGCTGCCGTGAAAGAGATCGTATGTACCAAGTGTTCTCTCAGACTTCAGTGTCGAGGTGAACTGTGATGTGTTGAAGTAACGGAACAAGCCAAACAGAGTTTAGTTTTACTTTCTCTTGAGTGGCAGCGCATCGTTGTGAAAAGACAGAAGGGGAAAAAAAGTCGGCTAGCGGAGACCTGCTGGACTGCGTGTGTAAAACTTATCGTCTCAGCAGACAAACACAATCAGCCAGCTCACGGACGAAGAGGGAAACAAAGAAAAATGTTCGTTTAGCTCATGGAAAGGCCAAAAACGTGTCACTAGTAGGAAATGACAGTCGAAGTAGACAGTCAACTTATGACTGCAAGATAAAGAAATAAGCCTGTAATGTGCGCTGACTCATTTGTAAATCATTGGTCAATGACTTCGAACTTAAATATGACAATTATTGCACATGCATATACAGGAAATAAAGCAATGTAAGTGAAAGATAGTAACAGAAAAATTTGCTAATAATAAATGGGATTTTTTCCAAGTCTTGATTTGTCGTCTTTTTTTTTTTTTTTTAAATTTTTAAATACCACAATGAAGACTGTACTGTGTACTTGATACTGAGGTATTATCGTACCATGAGTTTTTGGTATCGTACAAGAATGATCCGTCGATGAAGCAGCTTCAGTCGATGAAACAGCTTCATCCCAACTTCAGTCATCCATTGGAAATGAGAGCATGACAGCAGCAGTTTGCAGATGTAAGGCAAAATCACCCCCTCCTCTTCCCCTTACAGTCAAATGACAGCTGCTGCAATTTCCTCACTTGTGCCCCCTGTGGGCAAAGTACCCCCTGAAGGCAAAGCTTGTGTGCGCGCGTGTGTGTTTATGTGTGCGTTTTAAAGGTTTTACCAGAATTTTTTTTTTTCTTTTTTATTATCACTTGTAATGTAATGTTTGCCCTGAGTCATGTCTGTAGGGTAACATTAGTTTTCCATTTCTAGTCAGTTCTGGTAACTTCTAAAACAAAAAATGTTCAGGAAGCTTGTGTTCGGTGGTACAAAGCTTGGGTTACACAAAGCACTGCCAGCGAAAGCAAGTCGAGTTTTTTTTTTTTTTTTCATCATAGTTACAAAGAAGTTTTTTGAGATTCAGAATTAAATTGGATTTTTTGGTATGTTTTCAAGTGTGGTGGTTCATAAAATTATCAAGCACCCTTTAAGTTTGACCCTTTTCTTTTTTAACAGGAAAATGGCAGGGAATTAAAAAGAAATTGCAGATTTTCAAAAGATATCCTTTTGCATGAGCTGCCATTGGACAAAATTCGACAATGTTCTCTAAGGTTGAATAAAAATGCATTCTTTCCTATCAGACAACTGAAGAGAAGAGGATGAAGTTTTAAAGAGATTTATATTTTCTTAGAAATATGGTTAAGTTTTTTGCGTCTTATGTTCCAGAAAAAATCACCTTCACAAATGCACCTTCACCCCAAGAGTTTACTGAAGGAGACAACGCTGACATCGTCTGTGATGTCATCAGTTCGCCTCCACCCACAGTCCTCTGGAAATATAAAGGAGCAAGAATTCACATGGAAAAAGATGGTAAGTGTTCTCTAAAAAAACCCCCTTAGATTCACATTTCCATTTCAGTTCATTTCATCTTGATTATCTCCTGTCATCTGTTCTAACTTGGTACCCTTTTAATATTCCTGAGTTGTTAGTGTTTTGATCAACTCCAACTCTTTGACAAACTTTAACTCATGAATATGAATAGTTTTAAATATTATTTTTAATTTAATTTGCACGGACTATTTAGCATAGTTATTTGCATAAAATCCTTTTGAAGTCTGGCATATTAGAGACAATCAAAAAAGTGTCCTTACTAAATGTTTTGTGTTCCTTGTATTATTTTTCAAAAGTGAAATCTGCATTCTTGAGTGTTTTTGTTTGTTTGTTTGTTTTGCCCTTTTTTTTTTAGGTCAAGGAGCTTGATAGATAATTCTACAATCTGATCTAAAATTACCCACATTTCCAAAGAAATATGGCCTGAGATTTAAGAATGAACTCTTGTAACTCCAAACTTAAGCATATTTCAAAACAAATAAACGAAACCTAAAACTGAAAATGTGCCTTTTTTTATTATACACATGATAAACTACTACAAAGTCAAAATACAACCACAGGCACAGTGGTGTAGCAGTGGCAGAGACTTGAAATTGTTGATGCTTTTGTTGCCACTCTCCTCCAGGGTTTATTCTGTGCTTTGAAAGAAAAAATTAATTTGGTTTTGAATTTGAAAATACAATTGATTCTCTGTTATTCACCCCTGGCACTGTGCAATATCATAATGTGTATGGTATTGTTCGTATTGCTCAGTGGAAAAAAATAATAAAACAGACTCATGTGGGTTGTATTAGAATTTTGAATTACGACGTGATTAAATTTATTCGGTTCACATTTCATCTTGAGGTGAGGTGGTTCTTATGGGCTTTGGCCACACTTATGTTTTTATGGGGCTGGTGGAAGGGGTGTTGTGGCATGCTTACTGTTATTAATTTAACAAAGTGGAAATTACACATAATCTGGTGTATTATCGGTTGTTTTTTTATGCAGCCGTCTCCTCAGACAGAGAAAAATGTTGCATATTCCTTGAACTAATGGAGCTCAAAAATGCATAAATGTAACATTAGGTTTGCAATAACACTGCTGAGATATTAGTGTCTGAATCAGACATCAGTTGTCAGCCAAATATATCAAAGTGGATCTTTGTCATGAGTGACTTATTCACAGAACAATTTTCTTGGTATATCAAGTTATAATACATCACGGTATAACCTTATTGGGAGCACAACAGCAGCTGTTTATCACCCAACACTTTCAGTGAATGACTTATGACTAATTTAAACTTGTTAAATATACGTCACCCCTGACAATGCATTTATCTTTCTGCTTCCTTTCAGTTCGGTTTAAAGTACTGAGCAACAATCACCTTCAGATCCGTGGCATAAAGAAGACAGATGAGGGCCCATATACCTGCGAGGGTCGCCTCATGGCCCGCGGCGAGATTGATCTGCGGGTCATCAAGGTCGTTGTGAACGGTGAGCAGCCCTCTCTCCCTCGCACTATTTCCTCCTCCCTTTTTGTTCCTGCATTCACGTTTTTGTGTGGCAGGTGTCCCATGACGCTTAAATAAGCTGTTCATCCTTAGAGGCGACCAGGCTCAGCGTCATGCTCAGCGTCAAAGTGGAAACAGTTGCCCAGAGCAACCATGTATCAAAGATGTTCCATGCTAATGAAGTCTCTTTCCTGCAACTTCTGAGCCTACAACATGAACGTGCCTAAAATAAGTGTTGTGAATTTTTACTGTGTCTGTCTCTGTTTTCCCTCCTACTATCTGCCTATGTGACTGTCTGCTTATGTACACTATGTATCTATCCACCGATTAATGTATCTGTCTGTGTATTAGGGCTGGGCAATGTAAACATATGTTGTTATGGAGATATGAGACTTTATATCCTCTGAGATATTGGGTATCGTTAAAATGGTGATATGGAAATAAATGGTGGTGGTGGGTGGGTGGGTGGGCTTGGGGGTGTGTGATTTGCTGCGCGACAGTAAAATTCTGCAATTTTATTAGTTTTTCAGACAGTTCTACTCGTTTAAATTCTTGTCTTTACCCACTTAGTCATTACATCGACATTGCTGATGAATATTGATCAAAAATGGAATTGTGTTGATATTTTTTGAAAGCTACAAACAGTCATTCCTCCAGTATTGTCACATCAGAGAGGTTTGGTCAAAACATCTGTAATGTTCAGTCAACAAGTGTTTTTAAAGAGGTCATATTATGCTCATTTTTTTGGGTTCATATTTTATTCTCGGTTACTACTAGAGCAGGTTTACATGCTTTGATGCTCAAAAAACTCGTCTTTTCTCTCATTCATCTCACTGCAGCAGCCCTGGTTTTTCCAGGACTTTTGCCTCCGTCTGAAACGCTCCGTTTTACCTCATGACCCGCCTCTAAAGGCTTACTCTGCTCTGATTGGCCAGTTCAAACACACGCCTTCCAGATTAACCTATAGAGAAGCTCAGCACACTGTGACACACTAGTGGTCTGAGATTTAAAAAAACTGACGAGAACAGAGCGTTCGGAGCCATTAGACACAGGCCACAGGGATTACTGCTACATACCCTGACCTCATGATTTCACACTTAGGCATCATTTCAAACAGTTATTTGACTTTGTAACATCATTTATAGGCTGAAAGAGACAGAAAAGCATAATATGACCCCTTTAAGGATTTAGGAAACTATTGCTGTTGAAACATCAGCACAGAAACAGGAGTCTGGACAGACGTGAATCTTTTTCACATGGTCAGTAGCAATGATAAACATCTGCAGTATAGTTAATGTTACACTATGTCTACCTGTCAGCACCAAAGAACTCAGTGATTGAAGTGTGTCCCGCCCTAGCAGCACCTCTTCACTCCTCATCTTCAGTCTGCTGCTTCACAACACCAGAATGCATTTATAGAGCCACAGTACACAGGACTGTGACAGCGGAAGGAGAAGTAGTTCCTGTCAAACCTGTTCCTGTTGCTGACAAAAATACACACACACACCTGCCAATTAGTGTGGCGTATAAATATCCATCTTTTTACACGAGAATTGATCATAGAACGGAAGTGATGACAATTCTGTATCGATCCGCACATTGATAAGTGCTGTGAGATCACTTTCAATTAAACAACATGTTCAGTGATAGAATAACTTCCATCTTTTCACTGAGGCGTGTTTTAGTGCAACTTTTTGGATGCAGCCAGAGGCGGTGCAACAGTTTGCTTCTGCTCTGGTTCTGTGATGTCAGTGTGTCTTTGGCTTCAGTAAAGACAGAATCACACAAGTTATTTACTGGAATCATCCATAGATACATTTTGCTAAAAAGACACACTTAACGCCCTCATTAAATTCCTTCAACGTCTTACCTATGTGTGAGGCTGGACAGACATAGTGTGAACTGCAACTCATCTGGTTGGTGATCTTAGTTTTCAGCTAACCCATCATCTAATGTATTTGTTTGTGCCTCTCTTCAGGTGACAGGTCTAAAGGCTCTCTATGAGGCAGAGTTAGCCGATGCTCGACGGGTTTTGGATGAAACTGCGAGAGAGAGAGCCAGGCTTCAGATAGACCTGGGCAAGGCTCAGGCTGAGCTAGAAGAAGCGACACGCAGGTAATATGATGCAGTGTAGATTTTTATCACACATGTCCCATTGTTTGGGATCAGGTAGGTATTCAAATCATAGGAAGGGTGGGGTCAGTGACCAGTTTGAGGTAATCACTGTCTTCTCCTTCCTCTTTCTTTGTGTTCCAGTGCCAAGAAGAAGGATAGTGACCTTGCTGCAGCGATGTCAAGGGCCAGTGGCTTGGAAGGGCAGTTGAACAAGAGTGAAGCAGCTCTTGCTACAGCTCTAAGCCAGAATGCTGCTCTGACTTCTGAGCTGGCAGATGTCAATAGCCTACTGGCTAAGGTTTGTGCCCCAAGATTTTTCTGCTCTGAAAAAAAGAGAAGTTAAAAACTAGAAATAGTCGGTGTGAAGTCTGAGGGTAGTTTTAATGAAAGATAGAACTGTAGCACGCTTTAGGGAGGCAGAGACCTATTCAGCCAACTCCTTGGAGCATCTTAAGCCTTGTTCAGACTGCAGACCAATCCGTTTGTTGTTTTTCCCTCAAATCTGATTTTTAACACAGACTGTCTGCACTGTCATTTGAAAGTGATTAGATCAGATTTGTTGCGTCCAGACATCACCGCTCTGTACCAAACTATCTGCATGGGTTTCTGTGGTAGCAACGTAGGTGTCACTAAGTGTGCTAGTGATGCAGCTTTACAATGTGAAAGTATGATGAATGGAAAAACAGAGATACATCGTTTCGCTATCCAAACACTTGCGTTGTCAAGTCGCGGTGCCATCCTCTGCTGCACCAGACAGTGGATCAGACTGACAAACTTTACGATGTTCTGTGCCGTAGTCACAGCTGTTCTGTTCACACTTCGTGAAACCAGTCTGGATACGATCTGGATCTGCCAAAAATCCAGTTTGCGCTGGCAGTCTAAACAAGGCCTTAGTCACCTGAAATGTACTGTATGTTTTGGCAGCTGTGCCAACCACTAACCCACTCAGGCAAACTGATCTGCTTAAGTACATACTTTCTTGGGACTTAGTATGAACTAGCCTAGCACTATTCTCTTTATACAAGCAGTTTGTATGTGAGAAGAGAAATGGACACCCCTGAATCCATACACAGTTTCTAGAGAACATTATCAGAAGTAGGAATTTTACTCTGAGCTCATGCAGGGGCAGTCTAACATGGCAATTTAGATAATTAACATCCAAACTGGCTCTTGAGGCAGGACTCCAGTAATGATGTAATAGTCCACATGATGATAAATTTTATGCCACCCAACATAAAGACGTGTCACCCCTGTAAGTGCTCTCAGGGGACAGTGTATCTCACTCTTAATAGACTCACATGTACGTGTCATCAAATTTTCTACCACAGCTTACCTGTGATGGGTCAGTTAGTTAAACTCATGTTGAAGTGTCCACGTACTAATATTTTTTATGGTGTGGTGATTTACAGGCAGAGGACAGCCATACCGTTGCTAAGCGCCAGCTGGAGGCAGAGACTCTGATGCGTGTAGACTTAGAGAACCGCTGTCAGTCACTGAGCGAAGAACTGGAGTTCAGGAAGAGCATGTTTGACGAGGTAAGTGGTGATGAAGAACAGTTTCTTTTGTGATGGATCATGATAAAATATTGGCAAATTCCTCTGTGATTCACACATATGACCTTAGTAAACTAATATTAAAGCTTATAACAAAATGAACAACACGGGTCAAAATTTCAAAGCATTAAATGTTGCTGTTTATTAAATAGAGTTCCTATATATTTTAATCTTGTATGTTCCAACACATCATTCATCCTTCAGGTCACAGCTGTGTTCCTAGCAGTAAGCATATCTACCAACAAAATATTTGTCTATACAGAATACTTACAATACCACTTACAATAGAATACAGCCAATAATAGGGTCAGGAATGCATCTAAAGCAGAATAATTGTTTTGACAAGTAGAGCACAAGTGTAAAATTTCTGTGGCATTAAGAATTCCCTCCCTTTGCAATCGCATCTTTTGTCTTGTTCTCAGGAGGTGCGTGAGTCTCGGCGTCGACAAGAGCAGAGGATAGTGGAGGTGGACTCTGGAGTACGACAGGACTATGAGTTCAAACTGGCACAAGCTTTGCAGGTATGTTGGATGAATTTACAACAGCTGTCTTGTTTGTGATGGGACTGGGCGATAGAAACAATACATACAAATAATGACATCAATGAAAAAGAATGCAGGTATGTAGTAGGGTTGCTCCTGTGAACGATGCCGTTGTCCATCGGCGATCACTTTCTCACAGACTGAGTCGAGCATGTCTTCAGCTACGTCCACACCGTCTTTAGAGGCTACAGTTTGCTTTAGTTCACTTGGATGCTTACAACTGAACTCTGGCGAGTGTCATCTTTGTTTTGAGAGGAGTTTCAGGCTCCTGCAGACCAAAAAGCCCCTGTTATTAAAAACTATACAGTATTAAATAAAAAGAATGTTTCCATGCGACGGATAACAACCTTGGTGACCCTGCAAGTACTGTTTTTGTTATTACTACACATAGGGAAGAATAGAAGCATTTACTAGGAGTGTTTGTACCACTGTTCACAGTATGGACCTGTGACTCAGCTTGTCTCACGTTAAGGCTAGCCGGACCCACGAAAACTATCTTACCCTGTACCGTACCGTTACATACCCCGGTGTCTCATCATGTAGTGGCTTCCTTTTTGTTTTGGTGCTACTTGTACACGGCGCTTGGCCAGTTTAAGGAGGCTGGAGACACATGGAAAATTGTTACACTCGCATGACGGCCTTGACACAGACAACTCAATCAGCGTCAGCACAGTCATTCAGCATGTGAGTGACGTAACGGACTAACACATTTTATCAGCAATGAGCCCTTTTGTCCTCAATCGTCTTCTGTTGAAAAATCATGACAACACGGGCAGCCGAGCTGTAGAGAGCTCCACTTCAC
>JAQFJB010000023.1:18817324-18828176 GCA_029874875.1 Naso minor
TGTTGTCTTTATTTTGTCAGATTATTTCACAACACCAGGTCACGCGGTCTTTCTGTCAATTAAATTCTCTGTGAGTCAGCTGGTGTAATTTGTTTTCCTAAACACCAGAGGTGGCCAGTGCCTGTTTCTTTAGAGCCCAATGGGTAAACAATTACCATGAAATTACAGAAGACAGCTCTCAGAGCACATGTTTACCTCTCGAGCAAGATTTATCTCATTATCTCAAAGATTTTCCCGCACTTGCAAAGCTTCAGCCTTCTAACATCAATGTGGGACAAGCCTCAGTCATGCATAATCTTTTACGTTCCCGCCTCTGCATATGGCAGTTGTATAAATGTGTTTTCCAGATCATGTTGTGTCCCTGATCCTGATTGACATCCTTGAATAATGAGTACCTTTTGATACTAAGTCTGATTAGATATTTATATTTTCTTACATATTACAGCTGAACAGTACAGCCTTAAAGCCCCCAAGCGACAATTAAAGGGGACGTCAGAAAAAAGCGTTCTTAAGCAGACTGTATTATCTGTGTAGGAGAGGTGGGGTGACTTTACTATTACTTGTACTGGTCAGTCTTTTTGGTCATTTTGACAGTTAACTGCTCTTTCTTTTAACAAGCTCATTGGTCCTTATCTAATTTACATTCTGTTTGACGTTCCATCTATGTGGTTTAAATTGAATGTTCAGTTTCTTTCTGGGTAAAGAGCACTGAGTCCCTTTTTCTTTCTTTTAAAAATTTGACATTCACTCATCTGATGGATGGAAACATGCTAACAGCAACATAAAGGGCCTTTAGGGTAATAACGTGATGAAAGAAATACACGACCCTGTTCAAGGTCATCAGATGTGCTGCTGTAGTGTCAGCTGCTGCAGGTATTCTCAGCCCTGTATGTTTTTAAGCTAATATAGCTGTTAGCAGTTTATGTTTGCAGTTTACCCGTGGATGTACAGACAACTACATTTTGATGAATTTAATATTTAAGTTTATAGTTCCTCTTTTCACGTCCTCCCAAAACTTGAATCCATTTCTCAAAATTACACACTTTTTTTTTTTCTCCATAAAATAAGTGCATAAAATATGTACATCTGAAACCGTTATTGGTGTAGATGTGTCTCTACACAGTCACATACAACTCACAGATCTACAGTATGTAGTCCCGGTCTCTATCCTCACTCGCCCTCCTGTTAGCATTCAGCTATGAATGTGTTCAATAAACACACAAATATTACAGCAGCTTCTCCATATGACAGACTTTATTTAAGTAACGTTTCCAGGCTAGGCCAAGGTTACATTATTAAGCACACCACAGACTTGTTGGGACAAAGTCAACAAATAAAACATGACAAATAAACTTAGTGGCTGATCAACATTTAACACGCACTCACTGCATCACCTGGGTAACAGATGTAGCAGCATCAGGGTTCAATATTAGCACAGTGTCCATGCGTTTTCATGCAGGGCCCAAAGTGCCTTCCCTGCAGATGTCAAGAGTTCTCCAGCAGTTTGTAAGCTGAACAAGACTTTTGTACGGCCTTGCCAACCAGTTGCTGCGAATCATTTTCTGGAGGTCCAAGACATCTACTTTTACAAAGAAGGGATCCGTATGCTGAACTTCTGCTTGACAAACATAGTCCCCTCCAACTGAATGTCGACTGTTGTGCTGAGATGCTGAGCCCTGACGTCATGCTCCTGTGGTTGGCTAATTCGGCTTTACAAACAATAGAACGACACACTGTACAGAGTTTTTGTTTTGCTTCAGTTGGGAATTATTACAAAATTTAAGTGGTTTCTTTAGCTGCTCTCTCATATTGACCCTTCCCATATTTTCTCTCTTTCTCTGTTATGAAATCTGCAGCATCCAATTACATCTTCAGTTCACCTGTCCACAGTGTAAACAGCACTAATTATCTGAGCTAAACACCGTGAGATGTAGGTTGCAATATGAATTGAATGTAGCTTCGATGCTAAAACTATTCATTCAGTTATTTTTCGTACTGGAGTTTACTTGAGTTTCTCCAGGAATCATTTCTGCCTTAATTGACAGTCGGCAACGTAATGCATGAAAATATGTGAGAACACTTTTCTCCAACTGATTATTGTCATCCACTTCAAATCAGCGAGGAGAGCACAGACACACGCACACAAAAAAGCAGACATCTTTTCTTACATAAACAATACTTCTCCATCAATAGGAAAAGATTTTGTGTTCATGTGACCTCAACTTCTGACTGAGAAAACACATGCTGAGACCTTTAAAAACTAGTGAAACACTAAATACCTGAACCCAGGAAATACGTTTTGTGTCAATATCAATGGAGGAAAGTGTGCTAGAGCGTCAACACAGTGACAGCAAGGTTCTTTTTCTCCCACATGAACAAAAATCTGACATTTCAATTCATTGTCAGACAGGGGATTTGTGCACCTGCAAAATCCTTAAAGCAGCCGTGCTCATTTTCAGGGGCTTGTATGACCAGGGATACCTTTTTGATACTATTCAACAATGTAGTGAAATAAAGAGAGGATATGGAAAGCTATAAAAAGATTCCAGTTACTTTATTATTACTTTCATGCAGAAATAAAAGTTGTAAAGGCTGTCATCATATCCCTACAGTTTACATTATCAAACATAATTTTTAAAAAAATTAGTTTAGGTTGAACACAGCCCTGTCAGATTTTTTTTTCTCTTCTTTCTTGCATTTTACTTGATCCTGTCCGGCTCTGTTATGCTCTGACGAAGCTTTGGCTGCTGACCGATGGTGTCTGCGGTGTTACTTAGGAACATAAATCAGAAATGCCTAAAAACTGATGGTAAACGTGTCCTGAGTTAACAGCAGATTTATTTAGTTTTTTATCAAGAATGAGTGCAACCTTGATTTAAGGAGGTCAAGAGAGTTGCGTTCCTAGTTTGGAAAATCCAGTCAGCATCTGTGCTGGGAGGCTGCACTGTCGATGTAAAATTAGCTGCAGCAGCTGCTTCGGTCAGACATGCTGCTCTGCTTCTAATTTATACAGTGGTGTGTTTGTAGGTATTTCATAAAGTTGCTGATTTTACCCCTTTAACATTCTACCACTGTATTACATATACTGCATTCAGCTGCATTTTCATTAAAATAAGTGAGGTGAGCCCACACTTGTGAACGTTTTGCCCTGTCAGCCATGCACAGAATGTAAACACACAGTTATGCAACATCAGACATAATTGCCTGACACCGGCAGCTTTGTCATCATTGTTTACTTTTGTCTTCAATGTGAGAATGAATGTTAAAAATAAATACAGAAAGCTAAACGATAGCTCTTGGAGCTTACTGTAATATTTTGGTAATTACTAGTCAGGAGCCAGTAACAAATTAGTACTGGTCCTCAATACTCATTACCTACTCATTTCACTTGCTAACACACACATGTGGTTACTGTTATTTAAACTGCAGGACATTGGTCATTTATTAGTGTCCTTTTTAGTGCTATTGCTAACTCTGATGTAACCTGGAAAATTGATTCAGGATTATAATAATACAAAAGCACTGGAAAATGCATCAATGTCAACGTAATACATTTTTAAAAAAAGATTATAATAAACTCTGATACCAATACTGCAGATTGGTTTATGACACCCCTAACTGTGAATAAAAAATATTGCATGATTAAATATTTTTAATTTAGATGTAACGAAATGACAACACAGCTGTTCCTTTGTTTATTTGATGATTATTGGTTGAGATAACAGCAATTTAATACAAGTTTGCCTTGTTTTTGTGAGTTTTTTTGTGCTAAAAATGTAATTTAGACGTATTATATTAAATAGGCTTCCATTTAGCGAATGTATTACTTTATCCATGCACCCACCCTTCACTGTGTGGAATGGAGAATATGAAAGCACAGAGTGATGCTCAAACTCACACTTCAGAGGCAGCACTTCAATTTGCTCCACTCTGCTCATGTCACACTTCTGGCACCCTGCTGTGCTTTCACGTTAGCTTAGGTGTGCTGTAACGTGACAGCTCTCTCAAATGTAAACAAAAACGAAGACTGTCTCTGTAGAGATAGGATAGGCTAAATAAACTATTACATGAATTAAGTTTGGCTCCACTCATGGTTATCAGAACGTGGCTGCTGCTGGGATTGGAAATGCTTAAACACAGTCTTGCAGCCATTAGATTCCCTCTCCTGTCAAGCTACTGATCCTGATCCTCCCTTTGAACTCATCCCAAGTGCTTGCTCTTTTACTGATTGTACGCGTGCTCCAAGAACCACCTGGCTGTCTTGTTATGCGAGCGCATTTGTGATGACTTGTTTTTGTCTTTACAGTCAAACCTAAGATCACGTACATCGTAAACCAGACCACTTCAGAGATGGAGGAGCAGGTAACTCTGACTTGCGAGGCATTAGGAGATCCAACTCCTACTATCACCTGGAGCTATGGTGAGCGTGTCTTCACTGAAGGAGAGCAGGTAAAATACTATGGATTGCAATATTGATTTCATTAGAAGCAAGCTAACAATCTTAAGCCCCATGCAGTGAATGGTCAGTGTCCTTCAAACATGTATTTCCCTGGAGCTAATGGACCACTCTTGGTGCTAAGTGGAATGACATTATCTGTGTCCCAGTTGCATACTATAAATAGAAAATTACATGCCAAAACCTCCTTCTAGATGCTAGAAAAAAGATTGTTTTCTTGTCTTTAGCTACAGCACAGGAAATGATTAAGAAAACAAATCCATGAAAATATAATAATGCAATATAAGATGCCTTCATATTTGAAATTTGTGTTTTTTATTTACAAAGTTGCTGTTTAAAAGATCAATAAATCTTGTGAATCAGTTTCTGTATGCACAAAGCGAAACATTTTTCTTAAATGCTAACCTTCTTGAAGGATACTTTCTAATGCTTTAGTCTGTGATGTGTAACTGGGACACGCTGCCTAGTTACCACCAGGGAGGAACAGAAACCTGCAGGATGGCAGCATGTTGTTGAGAAGAAGTGAATTCTTTTAAATCTCAGTTCAGGAGTTATATTGATCAGGTGCAGGTGGGAGGATTTTTGCAGTTTCATTGCAAAACACCCTCAACGAGTTTTATGTTGCACTGATTATTTCTCCTAAATTAGCAGCTCCTTCCAGAAGGCCCAGCGGATCTCAAGTAATTAGCTGAGCGAAACTCAGCCAGTAATGTGGAGTAGACTCAGATTTGACTTGAGTTTTCCCAAATGTCAAAGAAATCTGCATTAGAAACCCAATTATAACATTCCCAAAATAAGCATGCAATTTGAGGCAATAATTAAACTTTGTCTGCTTCTTATTGTAAAGTATTTGCTAGAATGAGCACTTGAATGATCAAGTGTTTGTTTAGCATTTTCAATCACAGCTATCATAATCCTGCTCATGTTAGTGATTGAAAAGTTTTTGTATTGAAATGTTATGATGTTTATCTCTGAATATTCTGCTACCATCATTTAAATTTGTTTTGGCAGTGCATTGGTTAAGAGGTATCCTTTTACCTACCATTACATCCTTGATACTGTGTTCTTTATTATATGTGCAAACCATCAAAAACAATGAATACCTGATTGGTATTCTTGTACATCTGTTGCCCACATGGCCTCGTTCTGCAAGGTCATGGTGACTTGCTACGGTTGTGAGGTAATGAGGAGGAAAATGCTTCAGAGAGATTCTGTAGTTCATGGAGAAATTCTGGATCCATTACATGCACTACATTTTCTTCCTACAGGCACATCTAAACAGGATCTATCAGGTATGAAATCCATGTGGCACAGAAATGCACTGGAGTAGTATTGCAAATCACACCTCCATATTTGACAAAACCCCCAGCTGAAATCAAATAAGTCCCTTTTTATTGAAAATTTCCCAGCTGTTTCTTGAAAACCCCAAGGAATGATCTCATCAGAGTTCATTAAATTGATTTGACTGCTGCATGCTTCCCCAAAATAGCCTGCAAACTTCACTGATCTGGTGATAGAAAGCCTGTAGAGCTTATCTTACGAGATCAGATGAAAATTTGGGTATTAATGTAATAAAGGGAAACTCCATTTCTGTGTTGCTGTTGCCTGATCATTTCAAACTTTTCATCACAGCATGAAGTTGCCTGGATACAAGCCCAGCTCAGCCTGTCTGTCATCTCCATAGTTCTGTAGACTGTCTAACATTTATGTCGGTGTCATTTCAAACTGAGGGTTGAAGTGCTCCACTTACAATCTTTTGAGAATCAAACGCTAGCCTCCTGCAGACAAAAATGAGAATATAAGCGGTAGGCACTCACTGATCATTAGGGTGGCCTCGAATAGTCCATTATTTAACATTTTAACCTAAGGAGGGAGTTTAACTGCTAATCTCACTGGCAAGTCATTGCAGTGGTGTGAAAATGTGGTTCTGAAAATGGGATCAATCTATTCAGGCCGTATGACGACGCTGGATATCTGATTTTAAACGGAACAGCTTGATTCTTTCAGTAAATTGTGATATTTAGAATATTTTCGTACAAATATTAGCCTTTTAATGATACTGTTATTACAAATGTGACAACAAGTTCGCTTCTAATTTATCTCCATAACGTGCGTAAATAAGTTAACCTGGTAGACTGTCATTTGAGTTTCACTGAATATCTGCGTCGACCCCACCTTTGAAGAAACAATAATTACATCTCCCGATAAAGAGAGACGCTGCGTCCTTTTACACACAAGGTGCTGCATTGTAATTTCATTGATTATTTATATCCCCTGATATGCTGACAGGATTGGTCACGATCTAATGTTAATCACTGTTCTTTGCTCTTCAAAGCACCTTAAAGTTGACACACGCACACACACGCACACACACAGTCTAAACACATGTATTTTAGAGGCATAAAGTTTACTTCTTTTTCTCTGAGGAGTTGCTGCAAGGACACATGGAAACATTTAAACTTCTAAAGCTGCCTCTCTAATCACGAAAAAGAATTGTTAAAGAGATCAATAACAACACAACGTAACAGTGAAGAAAACACCTGCAAAGTTTGCACTGCTTGACATAATTTAAAAGGCAACACACCCTCCAGGGACCGGTGGAAGTTGACTAGAATGTCTGCAAGGGTGCGAGTCACAAAGTGGGAGAAAGTAATTAGTGCAGTTGGGTGGCAGGTGGATTATTCATGTGTACATATGAATTCAGATAACAAAAGAGCCAAACCGCTTATCACTACCGGGAGAGTAATCCATGTTATAAATTAGAATACAGATGAGCGGGAAAAAAAAGAAAAAGAAAATTCACAGCTTTTGAAATTCATTGTAACTGACGTGATCTTAAGCAGGATATGGCCACTGTGTTACGCAAATAGACAGCTACCCATCAAGTGTACAGGTCTGAGTGTTTGATACCCCAAAATAGATTCTGACTGGAGCATTACATCAAATGCAAAATACGCTACCACCATATGATGTCCGTCACGACAGGCCTATTGTTTTCTTTTTAAATCCACACACCCACAGATGGGAGACACTTGGCCCAATAAGAGTTTACACCTGCATCTGTCCCATCATCGAGTGTAGATGTCCCCTGGGAAGCAGCATTTTTCTTGCAGAAAATACCTCGCAGCTGCTGTACCTCGACTTTCTGTCAGTGACAGATTGTCTTCTTTTGTGGTCGTGAAGCTGTCAAAGGATGAGGGGAGACTCATCAGAGGGCTGTAGTCACACTCACAGCTCATCATCCCACAGTCTCACCGTTATAAGTCTGAAAAGACATTGCCTGGCCAACTATACTGTGGGTGTGAAAAATGACTCTGCAGGTGGGAACTGAGGAAATGAGCAACACGACTTTTTGTATTAGCAAGAAGGGAGGCAACTGCAATATGCATTACCCACCCATTTTCTGCTCCGTGTCGTCCTGTTGACGTGCTGCACCATGGCATGTCACGTGACACATGCCATGTGATGCAAAGCTGTGCTGTGGTGGCAGCGTGTTTTGCTCCTTAGTCTGCAGTATGCTTCGTGATCTGTCGCATTTCTTCACAGCTGTCATCAAAGAAATGATTAGCAGCCTCACTGAATGACTGCAGAGTTTAGAATGGGTGAAGGCAGATGGCTTGGATTTTACTTTATAGCTCAAGTTATCAGCAAGGGATGTGATTTGCATGGTTGGGCTCAAATAACTGTGAGATGAAATGGCTGCTAATTGTTTATTTGTCTTGTTTGTCCATCTGATGTCCGTCAGTCATGCTAGCTGTATTCATCATAACAGCTGTATTTCATCCAGGATGGGTGTGACAAATGGAACAACATTCGTTTGGGGTGGACATGGAGAACTGGAAAAAAAAAAAAGAAAAAAAAAAGCAGCTGTTCATTCACTGTTCAATTTTTCAACAAATTTTTTCTCAGGGAAAATTAATATACTGATGTGAAAGTTTTGAATGGGTCAGAGAACCAGTACAGATTTGCACTGTGCTGTTACGGATGTGTGGTGGTGATGAATAGACAGAACTATTGAGTGTATACACAAATGCGCTGTTCAGTTCTTTGGCTCCGTAGTTAATCAGCTGCTTTCATTTCTTGTTTGAATATTAATGTGCATGTAGGACTCAAAGTGCCCCGATCACAGGCTTTTTTTTTTTTTTTTTTTTTTTGCTATCAGTAGGACCTATCAGTTTCAGATGAGCCATGTCAGCCGATGCACAGCCGATACTGATTGTATTTAAGTGTTAGAAGCTGCACAGCACACCTTACCTATCACAAAAAATATTAACTCCACCATATCCATGGCAACGTTGCCCACAAGTGCTTCCCTGCCACTTCCGTGTGTGTAGAAAGTCTGAGAGTTACAGTTGTGACTGCAGTGAAAATGTTTTTAGTTGGTTAAACACTAACAAATATGAAGACGAATACGTCATTTAAAAAAAACCTGTTGTGAGTTTTGGGAGTGATTACATCTATCTTTTTTTTTTTTTTAACTAATTGTGACTTTGGGCTTTTCAGTGGCCTTCAGCTGTTGCCGTATTTGGCTTTCTCCATCAACTTAAAAATATACATGTAACATTTGCAGTTGTAGAAGCTACATCTGTCAGTTTAAATTTTCTTTTCCAGTTATCTTTGTTATGACAGTTGAAAAAGGTAAGCTTTTTTTGCGCAGACGGGGGCACTTCAGCTTATAAATATAGCTACACGTAAAGTTCGCGGTTGCAGACACCATAACTGTTTGCGTGGAAAAAAAAAATTCGGCAGATATTCTGGTGCGGTTATAACATGGTTGATACAGGCAAGCGTTTTTGTGTTTATTTGTGCGGTATTTAGGCCTATTCAGCGTGGGAAATTCCACAACCTCTACAAAGCATTAGCATGAGCTCTGAGCTCACTCAGCTGGGACTAGAAATCCTCTCTGTTGCTAGGTCGTTACTAAGGGTCGGACTACTTGCTGGAGCAGTAAACAAGGTTTCATTACACATAGGAGTTTACTGGTGTGACTGATTGTTTTCTAATTATTGTTAGACCCTTGTATTTCAGTGGTAGAGGGGATACACTTGCACAAAACTAATAATCACAAGCGCCTCAGTCCTGACCGCATCACTGTCATGCTCAAATGAAGTTAAAGCACACTCTTTCATGTGGTATAGGTGAGTTTGACTGCTTTATAGTGTGTTAAGATATCTACCAATTAGCATAGAACATTGTTCAAACATCGCATCAGAATGTTGCCCTGGGAAGCCACATTAACCAAACAACATGCTAACTCACAGGTTCAAAAGCTCACATATGAAATAACAGTAAAACAACAGAAAACATGTAAAAACTAGTAACTTTACTGTCCTCACTGACAAAGCAGTCCAGGGGAACAATGTTAATATGCACACACATTTTTCCAGTCAGTGTTGGAGCATTCCTGTCACATTTCCACCTGCTACAACCTACGGAGTCTTGAAATCCTCAGTCTACTCAGCAGTAGCTACTTTTTTGCTCTTATCTAAAAAATCCATAGCTAAAGGCATGGGAGAAGAAAAGCATTAGAGAAATCAAGCAGTGAACTGCCCCCGGTTCACAGAGCAGTCGCCAGTAAAATGACAGAACCAGGTTGTACTCGCAGAGGAATGGTGTTAAAATAAATTTCAACCGTAATTTCTTCACTTGCTTGCTCTTTGGAGCCCACTGAAAGGAAACACACATTCACACTACCAAAAAAAGGCATCTCCTCGATGTGGCAATACCGCTAATCAAACTTTTCCAACCTTTGCTGTGCTCAGTAGTTAAAATGAATAGGTATAAATGGCTGTTTGTTAGTCCGCGCAGTATGTTCTGCTGATAAACTGTGATTCAGTTTCAATAGTTGAAACCCAAGCCCAACCTTTGTTTGACCTTTGTTTCTGTATTGAAGTTTAAAGAATAACTTCTGCAAAACCAACACACTTGTTACTTTATAATTCCAGCTTTTCATAGATAATGTGTTATTGACTCCGAGCCGTTTCATTCAAATCTGCACATTTTGATGGTAAGCTTTTTCAGTTACCAACAACCAGTGATTTCTTATATTGTTTTGTAACTGTTGAACAGAGATGTATTTTTCTCTTCCTGCTCTTTCTATTAGCAGCCTAGTTGAACCATTGTACAGTGTTTTGTTCTCTTTGTACAAAACATTACTTTTATCACAAACCTTTTTATACAAAATAACATCTCTCTGTATCCAGGACTTTCAACAATTTGAAAGTATGAAAGACCATTTAAAAATTTAGAGTAGTGCTCTCAGCCATCCAACGGTACCAAATTACAATTCCATACTTTTGTACAGCAGCCTATATACTTTTGGACAACTCCCATCTTTAAGGCTAGAATAAAGCCTTCAGCAATCCTAAAAACATTTTGAATTTTTAAAGGTGCCTT
>JAQFJB010000023.1:18839474-18855225 GCA_029874875.1 Naso minor
TTATTCATCAGTGGAAAAAATAGCACTGTCATTCATATTGAAATGGTCAACATTCAGAATATGTTGAAAGGAATACTTCTCCCGAAAGAAAAACATACAGTTTTTCACTGCAGGATGGCGACTTTCAGCCAGCTGCCAGTTATTCCTGTTCCTGTGTATTTCTGGGTTTAGACCTGTTAGTCCATCTCTAAATAGAATTATCTGTTGTTTAAACACTGTCGGAATGAAACGAGAATTTGGCTAATCATTGTTTACTTGTGACGGAATTAATTATGCATGTACTGTTTAAACAGAGGCTGTGTTTGTCTTACCGCTAATCACAATGATCAAGGTGTTCTCAACAGGGATTGCTCTGCCTCTGATATATTGTAACAGGCTCAATGAGTGAGGTGACTATCACAGGCCTGAGACCAGAGACCAACTATGAGATGAAGCTGTCAGCCATCAACGGGAAGGGTGAAGGTGAAAGGAGCCCCGCTGAGTTCTTCAAGACAGAGCCTGTTCGTAAGTGGCACATGTTGCACAGTTTACAGAACACTGTAGTGCTTTCATAAGACCTTTTCGACCTTTGTCTCAACAAAGTATTACCCAAAGTCCTGTGCTCTAAGGCTCGGAGTAAGAAGTGCCTGTGACTCCCATTACTAAACTACAAAAAGTCATTGAAAAGAAAAAGAAGAGTTGGTACGCTGCTGAGAAGCGACATACAAGTCAGCATTGAGGCTGTTTGGACGGTGACACAAAAGCTTCCAACGGTGTCTTTTCAGTCTTGTGTGTCCTCTTCCGAGTTCATCGAGGAGTAAAACCCACAACAGGAACTTGCTCACCAAGCTCCTTGTTTTGTTTATTTGTTTTTTCCATGGAGGGATCTTTTAATCCAAGAATTTGGGAAACATTCATTGTCATTACACGCACAGTATGTAATTTCTGCCCCTGGGGCGACTCCATCAAAACCATGAAAACAAAAGAGATAGTTTGCTGGTGTGAAGTAGCATGGGATCATGGGAGTTGCTGTCTTTTTTTGCTATACAGCCACTAGTGCAGATGAAAATCTATCTGATTGACTCAGGCAGAAATGTTCACAGACGAGGTAATGTGTTGTTGTTTTATTTACGTTAAATTTAGTCGTGTTTGTCAGTCAACATTTTCACTCTGACTGGTGTTACCGCGAAGGCAGCGACGACAAGTGACAAAATAAAAGGTGCTGTTAGTTGGAATAAAGTTAAGGATTTGTCTGGGTTTGGAATAACGTGAGTGTAAAACTGGACTAAATAACAAAGATGCAGGTGTCGTCAGACAGTTTCAGATATTTTACACTTCGCACTTTAAAGCCCAGCTGGTTTAACATCATCTTGCTGTTTTACACATTAAATTGCACTTTGATTTCATCAGACAGGCTTGGATCCAGTTGCACAATCAATGAAAATCCACAGTTTTGCAGTGTTTTGTTTCCATAATGAGCCTGCAAACCATAAATTAGAATATGAAACAGATTTGTTCCTTGGTTCTTTAAATACCCCTGGTTGTGAATTTTGAAGTCATTTTTTAGTCTTTAGCCCCCTCTGTTGGTTGGAGATTTGTGTTTTTGGATGTTTTTCTCCCTGCTTCACTGAATGTTCCTGTTGACGCAGTTGATCATATTTTCATTTTTGGACGTGATTGATGTTGTCTGCATGCTGATCATCTCATCAACAATTTACCATTTTAATTTTTTTTTTTTTTTAATCCATTGCTCATCTGTCTGTTGTTTCATCAGGCTACACTTACAAAAGTAAGTGCTTCATCTTATTTTGCTCAGCTCTCAGTTTGATTTTCACATGCCATGTGTTAGGAGGTTTTAAAAGATGTTCATACAAAGTAAAAAAAAATTAAATTCTTGTCCGTCATTATTTTGATAAATAATCAAATTATAACTGTTTGACACATTATAATATACGTAAGAAATTTTCATCACTATTTATGCTTTGAAAGTATTTTCTTGCGTTTCAGCTTTGCTGTAACTTTTCTATGTTTTTACGCAAACTTGCATTTTTAGTTATTTATTTTTTTTACTGACTTTACTTTTCTTTTCTTTTTTTTGCCAAGGACTTAAACAGCAGGCCCATTGTTAACAGTTTGTAGTAACCATAACTAATTGTTTGAAGTCCACTCAGTTAAGAAATCAAAGACTCATTAGAACAACTCCATTGTATTTTCTTAAATATTTTCATGAAATGCACATATAAAACAGTTTTCACCTCATGCCATCTGTGAGGCAGTGTCATATAATAGCTCTCCAGTTTCAAGTGTGATGCCTCTGTCTCATTCTAACTTTAAATGTGACAGTCATTCAATATAATGTAATGTTTCATTTTCTTTTCCTGGTGCAGTGAGTGAGAAATGAATCATGCTTAACTCTTCAGTAAAGTGTTATTACAAAGATTCAGGTAGTCATTTGTGCAGACAGCTGATTCTGATTGCCTGATATCTTCTCTTTTATGTCCCTAGATGGCATTTTTCATTTTTTCTCTGAAGACACAGGTTTGTTTGGTAGTGAGGATAATAGATGATAAGTTGTTGCTGCTGTAGCTTTTTCTCTCCCCACAGGAAATCCCCCATCATCCCTTCTGCTTAGCAAAATGTCTATTTTTTCTAGAAGCTATGACCTTGTATGGCTGTCAGTACGAACTCCTCTGTGTGTGTTACCAGTAGATTTTACTTAACCCTCATTCCTTGAGTTTAACAGCCAAGTCATCCAAATATTTATATGATTATAATTTAGATTTATGGCTATTTAAATAATTGACTTAATGACCGTATTATGAATTAATGCCAGATCTCAGCTTTTTAAACGCAGCACATCTCCCCTCTGGCACCAGCTATTTGGTGTAATTTGGCATTGTTTACAATTGGATTAGGCCCATCAGCATTGATAAATTAGTTCCCTTGCAAATTAAAGTCAAGAGGATAACACTGTTAGATGTCTACTGCACTTTCACACTGAGAACCCAAACAGGAATTTCTGTGCTCAGTTGTTGTGTTCATTAGTTTCAAAAGCTTGGTTTTGATTTCATGCCATTATTTTTCTCCTCTACCTGTATCTATTTTTGTCTTCTGTTTTGTCTTTCATGTACTTCTTCCTCTTTCTACCTCTCATGTGTGTCATTTCATGTGACTGACTGTGAATTGGCTTGCATGGTTCTGACGATCTCCCTCCACTCTGCAGAAGGTAACTTAGAGATTGTTGCAGATTTCCGAAAAAGGATCTCTAACTTTAACTGGAGAATCCCTCATTTAAACAACACAATAATTGCTTCTATGCAGTCATGTAATATATGTCTACCTCAATGCTATTAATCAGTCATGTAGACATCTGCCTCAGCAGGATAAATGAGAGAGAGCCAGAGCTGACTTCAGGGTAATATATAACAGTCAAGAGTGTTTAATATCAGCATCACCTGGATAGTATTGATAGCACACTACCTAAAGGGATGTTGCCTCTCCTCCATATAGGATGTGTTCCTATAAATCAAGTTCGTAAGTTTGTTTCCTCTAATCCAGTTTTCCTCTAATCAGTGTCTTCTCCCACCTACCTGCTGCTTTTGCCCTTGCTCTGGCTCTCAATCAAGAGCTTTTAGCATTCATGCTGAGAGCAATAGCTACTCTGTGCATTGTATCCTCCAAATTATTTATCATGTGTAACCCTAGCCTGAATTCCATGCTTAATAAGCTAAATCAACTAACCTTAATCAGGCTTTTGAAAGCAAGCAATACTATGAATCAGAGTATGTACACTAACCATTGTGCACGTCTTTATTGTTGTCTTTACTACAAAAACACTTAAATTTTGGGGACAGGAGGCATCAAGTGCCTTGGAGAGTAAGTCTTGAATTGAGATTTGAAACAAATACTGACACCCACAGTGAGACTTTTCCCAAATCTAGGAGTCTGGACAGCAAATGCTAAGTGATCATAGGTCTTTCACTATGAGTGAGAAACTATTGAGATGTTTTCTGGACCAGCAAATGAGCAACTCACTGATATGTGCTGTAACCAAATTGTGATCACTGCACAGGTAATTGGAAGGATGTTGATTTAAATCCAAATTTGACAGGACGCCAGTGTACTGATGCCAGCACCTATTGTAGTTATACTCATGAGCAGAATTTTAAACTAAGTGTTGGCGTGCTACAGCCTCTTGGCTTTAACAAGAGCACTTGAGGAGAGAACACAATGACTGATTTCCTGAAGCTTTTGGAAAGGAGAAGCAGTGTTCTTTGGCGATATTTCGTAATTAAAATCTAATAGGACTGAATAATTGACTTAAGATGTTTCTCAAAGATTTGGAAAGCACCTTTTACTTGAGTTGTAGCAAAGGCAAGAACTTCAGCTTTGTTGTAATTTAACATCAGAAAAGACGGTGACATCCAGGTGCTAATTGCAGGAAGACACAGAAGTCAAATTTGGAAAGATTCCCAGGTTTAATGGATACATAAAGCTGAAATCATCTGGACAGCAACTCTTAGAGAGGCAGCCAAACTAATGGAAAATATGACATTAAGGGAGAGTAAAGCAGGGCCGAGGATTGACCCTTGAGGAACTCCACAGGTCAGAGGACACAATGAGATGCTGTTTGTGATACAAAGGAAAGCAATTTAAAAAAATTGTTTACTTACAGTTGCCATCTGATGCATTTCTGTTGAATTTATTGTAGTATATGTAATGAGTTTGACATTAACTATAGAAATCATTCTTTTGCATATCTACTTCAGAGCATTACAAATAGGCTGTACTGCACAAACATTTCAGCATAATCTTTACAAGCAAGTTCATTAATTATGCTGTGAAATGCAAATCCCACATAAGCATTTCATTCGATCAGAAATAACCCTTTTCCCTGAAGCTTTGCATGACACTGGGGGAATGTCAGTCAGCATTTTTATGCTGATTGAATGTCACTCAGCAACAAGAGTGAATCAGATAAGCATGTGGCTGTGTGTCATTTGGTAATTAGAGATTTGAAGACATACCATCTTGAGGCAAGCGATTAAGGAAGGGCAAGTGACTCAAAAGGACAACAAGAAAGAGGCCAGTTTCAAGCTTGAGACTTTAAACTCTAATCAACGCTTGTGTATTCTCTGTCATACAGTTTTAAAGGCACCGGTGGACTGGCAGAATCTTCTCCCACTGAAGTAACACTGTAGTTCTCTGCAACTTAAAAACAACTTGATCTTGTGTGCCTGTAGGGAAACCCAATCCTCCTAAACTCGAAGGGGCGCTTCAACCCAAAGGCAACTCCCTCAAAGTCAGGTGGATCAAACAGGATGACGGTGGCTCACCCATTTTACATTATCTTGTCCGCTATAAACCAGTGAGTATGATGATTAGAGCTGAAATCATCAGTCTGTGTCATCTAAGGCAGCTACTTTTATTTTCTGTACTTTAAGTGATTTTTTAGAAGATAATGCAGAGGATTCTTTCATTCTAACCTCTCACATGAGAATATTATTCATTTTAATAGTTTTTTAAGATATAAAACTCAATATCTTTGGGTTTTAGGGTAAAAATAATGTATGTTTTATGAACATTTAATGAGAGGATGTCAGTAAAATTAATATAAGTTTGTTTCTGGAGATGCTTCGTGGTTCTGACATTAAAATTAACATTTGTTTTAGAAAAAGAATTTAAAAAGAAAAAAAAAAGGTTGTGTTCAGACCTTTATGATTATGCATGTTGAGCTTAATCAATAAGTTGGCCCCAAAAGGGCAAAAACCTAAAAGAAAAATGGCTACTCTTTATTATCTTGTTTTGTTTTATGGATGATTTTTTTTTTTTTTGGAATGAATGAATGAATCAATTTTTAAAGAAAATAATTGTACATTATTTGATAAGAAAATAATAGTTATTTGAGCCCTGAGTGCATGTACTGTGTGTGTCTCTGTAGCTCCAGGCAGTAGACTGGAAACCAGAAATCCGGATGCCCAGCGACAGCGAGTACGTTGTTCTCAGTGGGTTGGAGTGGGACACAGAGTACAACGTCTATGTGGTGGCGGAGAATCGGCAGGGCAAATCTCAGCCAGCAGCCATGTCCTTCAGGACATCCACCCAGCCAGAGGCCATCCCAGGTACCCTCCCCCAGGTCACCAGCTGAGATGAAGACAGACAGCAGAAAGCTGCAGAGCCAAACTCAAAGCTCAAAATCAGAGCATCTCATTCTATTTTTAACTGTCTAGCTTTAAAAGGTGAATGACAACTAAATAAATCTATGGAAAAAATAGATTTCCTGGACGGCGATGAGCCAGAAATGATTTTCCGGCTGAATTTTCCTCACTTTAAAGTTTTGACAGCTCGTGCTAAATGAGCTTGAGTTTGTGCTCGCAGAACTGGGACAGGATCTTTCCACAGAGGACGAAATGATTTCCTCTGAATTACCGTAGTTTTGCTTTTGCTGTGTTTCCTGTTCAAATATGTAGCAGCTAGAATAGATAGTTTGTCCCTGTGCGGAAGTAGCCTTTAAATTGACCCCTGATAACCACTTATTAACTTGTACCTAGAGGTCTTAACTGCAACTGAAGGTTTTTTTAACAACCATACAAAAACCAAACAGCTTGTCAGATTCCCTTTGGGTGCTCTGCTGAGGCGTCTCAACAGACCATTATCTTCCTCTCACTTCTCTTCTAATTCATTTTCCAATCTAAAGCATTTCCCACTCACCCACCACTGAGTCACCATCGAGCCAACACGGTGTAGTTCTCCCCTCTGTGCTGTGCTTTTGCTTTGATGTGTTGCTGTATTTTGTTCCTCCCTCAATACAAGAAATCAGTTTCTTTTCTTTTTTTTCACTTTTGGTTTTCAGACCTGACACATTTTCACTTTCTCTCTTCCTCTGTTTTCCCCACCCTTCTCTGTTTTCCTCTTTGTTTCCCTTCATTCCCCCTCCTCCTCCTCTTCCTGTATTCTCCTCTCTCTTTCTCTCTTTCTCCCTTCTCAACGTTCCTGCTCTCTTGCCTGGTACGGACATTGGTGTTGTGGACTACGTGAACATTTTCGTCCCGACCTGTGTGCATTTTGGTGTGTTCGGGCATTGTGCTGCCCCCTCTCTCACAGCCACTCAGGGTTGTTCATCTGTGACATGCCCTTTGGTATCACTCATCTTGTCCCTCATCACTGTACTCCTGCTCTCATAGTTTTCATAGGGATTCACACCATAACTGTAGAGGAGAGCTCGCCTTTGTCTGGCCTGGCTGTCTCTCTGGACGCTTTCACTCCTTAAAACAGGCTTTGTCTGTGACAGACGTGTCTCTGTTACGGGTGAGAAAGGAGCAGACAGACGTGTTGAAGCAAAGGCAGTGGGAATCCTCCACCTCCTACAGATTCACTCAGCTCAGCATTAGCACAGCTAGTCATCAGTACTAGACAACAGAGAGGAGTGCCAGTTTACAATAATGAACAATAATGAAGCTGAAATAAGTTATAATGAGCACTTAGAGCAGAATAAATGTTGAGTGCTGGGCCTGTCTGTTTACATAAACACTATATCATACTCTGTAATCACTCACAAAATTATGTATATGCACTGTAAAGGTTCATAACAATAACGTTTACATTGTTGAAAACCAATGCCTAATTGAAAAATGTTTGTTATAATATTGGCAAACTTTGACGAGCTGTATACAGAATTATAAGGAAAACTTATTTTTGTGGTGATTACTAAAAAAAAAAAAAAAACTTAAGCAATTTCTCATGCATGTAATTATCAAATATACACAAAAACCTGTTTTTATACATTTATAATGGAGGGTGCTTTACTCAGCTGCATTTTATTGTCTAGCAGATGTTTGTTAGCTGTTAATTTTTGGTATCTAAAGAGTGAGATTTATCTAGAAACAGGATATTTTTCTGCTGTCTTAAGCCATTATTAAAATTGACTCGACACAAACTGTGAAGATACATCATAGCCTTTTGTGATATTTGGAAAAGCCTCGTGTTCATTTTGTCCACAAAAATTTCTGAGTAACTTGCAACACAGTGTGAGCTTTGGTTTGCTTCTCTTTCTAATACCAAATAAATGGGTTAAATATATATTATTTATTGTCTTTTTAAGGACAGCCATTTGCATATAAATTCTCCAACATGCCTCACATATATAATCCAGCACAAGTCACATAGTGGTCTACAAACACACTGCACAGCACCTAAATTCATGCTGAGACAACCAGAACGTATCGGTGCTCATAGCAGGTGAGTTGTTTCTGTTTTATGAAACTATTTGTGGTCGTAGCAGCTTGGTAGAACTTCATTCAGTTGTACATTGTTGTTTCTATAAGGCTGTCACGCTCCGGTTGTTCAGCACTCCTCTCTTGTCTCTTGTCTGACAGATTTGGGTGATGAGGCGGCGCTCTCCATGGGCATCATGCTCTGGGCAGGGATCCTTGTTGTAGTGTTTGTACTCCTGCTGCTGGCTGTGGATGTCACCTGTTACTTTGTCAACAAATGTGGCCTCATCATGTGTCTCTGCGGCAAATCCGGCACAGGGACCAAAGGACACAATTTGGAAGAGGGCAAAGCAGCCTTCATGTTAGTATCTCTGGCAACAATTACCTGCAGGTCAACAGTCTTCTTTAACAGTGACCACTGATTTGATCAAAATAAGGTTTAATTGTCCTCCAGGACCCAGTTTTCATTTCTCAATTTTCATATACACATCTTATTCTTACAAACTGGCAGCATAGTTACATAGTTAAAATTACTCTTATTAATATATCTATATTAATAATGGATCAGATGATTATACGTAAGGTAGCACTTGGAATGACAAACGCCAAGAATTATCAGCTCACTCTGCAGCTCCCATCAGCTTTACAGAGCTTTTTAGCAGCAGATGGTTAATTTGTTTTTAGTTTTGTTTCAGTCTCACGGCTATCATCAGTGTTCTGTCATCTCAGATAACAGACTGTACGCTACCTGACCGGTTTCAACAGTAAACAAATAATGTTTGCAATTAGCTTGGGAACATAGTGGAGCATAACGGCAGCTAAAGAGCCATGAAATTCCCTCGAGACTGAAGACACGCATGCATGATCTGGATAACTTCTCTACATAAGAATTATTAATGCAAGTCAAAGCATTTCAACATCTGAAGAAAAATGACTAAATAAAAAAGATTTCGAGTAGACTTTGGCAGAAACCATGTCGTCAAATGTCTACCAGACTTTATTTGAGTAGATGAAGTTGTTAAATTTATCTTTGTTGTTTACATTTTGCCTATGCGTAATGTTCTTCTACTTAGATTAATGACTTACTACATTCCCCAGAAGGCCTTTCATCGACTGACACTGAAGATGATAAACAACTTGAGCTGAAGGCTTTATATTTATGCCGATGAAAAGATAACCAGGGAATAGTTTTCATCAAGAAAACCAGAGAATTGTGCCTCCGTAGCCAAATCAACATGTCTTGTGGCAGCAGTGAATTATAAACAGTCAGTATCTACAAGAACAGGAAAAATACACAAATCACTAAAATGGGTCCATAAATGCGATTATATTTTTAGAGTGGATTTCTCCTTAAAATATAGATTATGCAGAGTATAAAGCATTAAAAAAAATTGTCATGTGCACAATGAGGCAGTTCCGAATCTGTTTAAGTTGGAGGTTTCGTTGAGTGTTGATTTCATGCTACCACATGAGCCACATGAACTTCTTCACGAGTGAGCTGATTCGAACATTGAGACAGCGGTTGAGTTGAAAAGATGATCCAGTCATAACCGCTGTCTTTTTTCACTGCCCGTTGGGTCAGAATGGTGACTGCTGTGTGAGACAATCTGTTGCCGTGTTTTTTGAGATACATGTCACTGTGCTACAGGAAAGATGAGTCCAAAGAGCCGATAGTGGAAGTCAGAACAGAGGACGAATGCACAGCCAATCATAACGCAGCAGGCCCGACAGAACCCAATGAAACCACGCCTCTCACAGAGCCAGAGTGAGTAAAAAACGACACACAGCACAAGGCCTCTTATCGCTCAAGTCTTTCTAGCCATTGTGCATTGCACTCCACTTTGAAGAATTTTTTTTTTTTTTTTTAATTGAACAGGACTAAATTTGACCCTTGAAATTATTGAAAAGTTCAGGTCATTCTTGAGTGGAGTCCACTGAATCGTGTTGCTTTTCTGTTTTTATTCCCTTTGAGGGGGATTGACTGCACTTTGTGTTTCTTCTCCAGCCTTGGAGATTTTTCATTGTATCAAGGTTGAAGCAATACCAGTTCAAGACACAGAAAGGCTTTTGTTCCCTCTAGTGTGGTCAACTCATATGAAGCCATTTGACAACCTCAGCAAGCCCATCTCATATCAGCAGGCTGGAAAAATTAGATTACACAGTATGAGACTGTCACTGGTACTGTTTAACCCTCATAGGTGGTCCTGCGTGGTGGTGTAGTTCTCTGCAGAAGGACTGGTGCTTTTTTTTTTTTTTTTAGTACATTAGTTTTTCTAGTCAGTGTACTCCATGTTGGTGTGTGTATGAGATGTATCCTTTAATGTCCACTCACAGCATGATGCCCTTTTTTTGTTTCTTTTTCTCACTAGGCTTACTAGTTGCTGTTTTTCAGTTGCTTTGTCTTTGTTTGTGTGAATTTCTAAAGCCAACTAATCCCTCTGCATGCTCTCGTCCGGGCCACCCTTCCTCTGTCACAGTCACCCTGGTGTCTAGTCTGTGTGTCTCTGTTCTCTCCCTGCTCTCTCAGGCTGGCGGCTTACACTGCTGCTCTGGCACTGGACACCCTCTCCTCCGTAGCCACCAACTCTGACACAGCCACTGCAACAGTTGATCCCGGTCAGGACAGCCCCTCTAGCGAGACCACTACCCTCACTTGTAGCCTGTCCACCCCTGCCAACGACCCCGCAGACCCCTTACCCAACCCCGTCCCAGCTCCGGCGCCGACTCCAGAGTCAAACACCGCCCCGCCGACTCCTGTTATCACCACCTCCGCGGTCGAAGCGAAAATGGCCCCGTTAATAGAAAAGAGAGGAAGTATCACCCCGGAAGATCAGGAGAAAATGAACACTCCTCCTTGTACCCCTGAAGGAATTAGAGCTCAAAAACCTGGGGCACCGATACCACCAAAGCGTAGGCACTCCCCTAAACTTGCCGCTCTGAACGCTAAAGGTAGCCCCCCTGTTTCTCCACTGGCCGCGTCTTCTCCTACCCCGTCTCCCACTTTTGACACCAAGAAACCTGCTCCCAGCCTGCCTGTCACCAAGCTTCTCACACAGCCGCACGCCGCAGCCTTAGACACCGAGACACCAGCACAGACTGCCTCCACTCGAGCAACCACTGCCACTCAAAAACCAGATCCCAATTTAAATCCAAATGCTGCAGATCCCAGTGGGCGTAGCCTTACTGCCTCTGATACAAACAATAAATCAGCTGCCCAAACTGTCAATGATAACAAGCCCACTGCCAAAGATGCTGCAACAAGTTCTCCTCCAGTGATCCATGGTGCTCTTAAAGTCCTGGATGCTGAGGAGTCTACTCCTCTAGTTGCAGATGTCCCCTCTCCTTTACCCGTTACTCCCATCCCTTCTATCCCCGCCCCCGCCGGTCTTGAAGCTCCAGTCTTCAATGTTTTCTTTACATCGATGTCAGACACGTATGACTTTCTTACCCCAGATGTGGGGCCCAAAAGTGCGGAGTTAGAGTTAGAGCTCACAAACGGGACAGAAAGACCCTACCTGCCGTCTGCGGACCTTATTAGCTTAGAGAGCCCGCCCTCTGCCCCCTCTCTGCCCAATGGAGACGGAGCAGACCTCCCCCCCTCAGGCCCAGTTGTGGAGGCATCAGAGACTCTGGCCAAGACTGCTCCTCCTGTCAACGATGAGTACGGCTCCCTCTAGAGGTTTATCTGTGTTTGTGTGTGTGCGAGTGTGTAACTTGTATGCCCATTCATTCACCACCGCATCTTGCCATTGACCACACAATATGTGATATTGTAAATGGTAAACTGTGGTAATGACATTAGGATAAATATCAGAAAGATGTTGTGGTTTGTTATAGTCGAGTGATTTGATGGTTTTGTGTTTTATACTTGTGTGTAACCATTGTGGGGTCCTCAGTTTTGCAACATTCACCACAAGAATAGTTGAGCCCCTTTCAGACACGCACCTTTTTACATAAATGTGATGGAAAGTTAACGTCTGGAAAAGAGCAAAAGATATAAAGACAGTTTTACTAGGAGCCAGTAACATTTCAACATGGCACAAGTGTGAATTAAAGCTGCCAGTATGAGTTCTTGTTGGATTGTCAAACATTGTCAAAACTGTCTTTGCCACATTTTTCTAACTAAACAAACAATCTGCCATTCATGCTCATGTTGTGCACTGATCAGCCAAGCAGGGTCTCCCGAGCTCTACTCAAAACTACTTCTGTCACTTTTTGTGTGATTACAAATGTGCATTACTAAAAAATCCGACTGTCTCAAAGTTTTCCATTATCCCATATTAATACAATCATAACCACCTCTGTGTCGGCCAGCTTTTCACCCCACCTCCGAGTGCAAAGGCCTTTGCACGCTGAGTGTGTTTTTTTTTTCGGATGTGTATTTTAAATCTGCAATCCCAAAGAAAAAAAAAAGTTATGCACAGTAACCTTGCAGACTGAGTCCGGTGTTTATTTTTCTATTCATTGGGAAAATTCGCAGTACGAGACAAAACAGAGTCGTCAAGCAGTGAGGATATTTTTGTGGTTCTGTCACTTCTTGAAAAAAGGAAAAGAAAATCCTGGGTTCATCCGGTCCTAAAAATAAAGAGCAAGGAGAGTTTTACTTGCTGATGACGGAGCTGCAGAATCATCCCGATCGCTTCCAGGTTTATTTCAGGATGTCAGTGGTCCAGTTTGATTCACTGCTAGCTGTACTGGAATCACACTTTAAAAGAAGACCACCAATTTCTGCAAACCGATTGACCCTGAACATCGGCTGGCACTATGTTTGAGGTTGGGACACACACAGAGCAGCCTTTAAAAAGATTTGGACGGATGCAAAAAAAACAAAACAAACAAACCATAAAATCAAACCTTTCTACCTTCCAAAAAAAAAAAAAAGAGACAAAAGTTTCGGAGTTAGTCTGTAAATATGATTGACACCTTCATGTGGTTGTTTTTTAAAATTTTTAAAAACATGTCAATTTATAAACACTTTGCCTTTTTTAACGTGGTTGGGCAACAGGGCCACAAACTAGTTCTGTTCAAATTTATCCTGGCTAATACATAAAGGAAGCAGCAGCAGTTAAAACCACAGAGAAAATAAATGCATATATACAAATATTACTACTTACTTGCCATCTGTTGTGGACCACAAAATCTGAATCTGTCAGATAAACCAGGACACGCTGTTAATAAACCAATATTAGGTTGCTGCACAGATTGAATATTTCTCCTCGCAGTGCAAACAAAGTCATTTCTGACAAAACTCCATCTATTATTTTTCACTTATATCCACCAAAACACTTACACAGTCTGAACAAACAATAATTAAACAAGTCCTATGACATTAACATTTTAAAATAAAAGAACTCTATGAATTGAAAACATTTATGCAAAACCCCTCTCGCTCACAATGGTCATTATTAAAGAATCCAACAGGAAAATATATTTTCAAGTCAATCACTCAGGCAGCCTGTGAATATCACTACTTTTCAACTCAGCAGTGCCACCACTCCCTCTTGTGCACTAGATGGCAATGTTGCACCAGCATTGTGGCCCTCTCCTTAACAGTCCTGTCATACCTGAATAAAGCTGTAACATGTCGGAATGACAAAAACCACTTAAACAGATAGATGAGGTCGGCAGTGTCGCGTGTTTCATGTCTGAAAGGGTCATTATTTTGTGACAAAATATTTTGTCTCAGGCAGCGAGTGTGTGTCTTTGAATGTTGCCTTAATCCTCACCAACTCTGCAAAAGAGAACAGAGGCGACACGATGCGTTTTTCCAGCTCTGAACTGCGGGAGAGAGGAAAAGGAGGAGCAGACAGGATCTAGATACTGTGCTCACTGCTTAAAACTGAACACGGATATCGCATAGCACAGGCCCAGGGCGTATTTACTGTGCCATCATAGTCTCTTTGAAGTAGAACTAAACTGATTAATTTATAATATTTACTAAACACTGTTTGTTTTAGATCAGGAAGGCTAACTAATACAATATATATGAGTATGTCATTATCTGTATGTTTAATTCTATCCGACTGTTGTCAAGGTGGTGAAGAAATATGTAAAAAGACCTGTGAGTACTTACAGTGTCTTCTTACATATTGGGTGAAAACGTCATTGAGAATAAATGGTTAAAAATTGTGTTCGACTAAAGTGTGTTTGCTGACAATTTTTGTTTTCTTACTGAAGAACAAATTTCTGATTTCGTACTTTGTCGTTTTTTTCCCGTTGCAGGAAGATTTTCTCTGATGAGAAAGGCAAACTGGAGGAGGCGGAGTTATCAAACGCCCTGACGGAGATCGCTGCAGAACACAACAGTGTCATACAGACAAATACCACCGAGAGCAAAGCATGATGGGCTGGGAAAAACCCCGGCGGAATCCAAAACATTTCTTTCGGCAGCATCAAGCGAGAAACACTGCAGGAGTTTTGATTTCCAGTGCCCTTAACTACATATTTAAAGCAACACACAGGTTTCGATTGATTAGAGTTCACTTTGACTGTGCTTCATTCCTGGTGTCAGTCATGAGATGTTTACTACTACACCCAAGGAGTTTATCTTTAGGTCATAAGAGATTTATTTTATTTTTTTATTGTTATTTTATTTAACCAGTCAGGACATTTAAGAACAATGTCATAATATAATGATCGCTTGGTAAATATATGAAATTAGACTCTACTTTCTATTGTGCTTATAGTTTCAACTGCAATGGCGCACAAGAACTGAATTATGAGAAATGTAAAAAAAAAACTAAAAATAAACAAACAAAAAAACCCCCCCTGACTATATATAGAAATTATTTTTCTTATTTTCATGTTCAGATGTGAACCTGTTTGCATTCTTTTAGTTCAGACTCTTAATTTGTGGGCTAGTCTCATTAAATAGCTTGTTCTGCATGTCTGACCTGCAAGTGGTTCTAAAGTTTTGTTTACAAGGTCTATGGTTTCACTTTGTCCGTAACCGGGATGTCATCTCTCACACATGCGCTGGCATTGACTAAACAGGCCCGAGTTCAGTGTTTGGATGATAATCATATTTGTTATGGTTGTAAAAATACAGGATTATCCCACAGCCAGCTGCAGGGGGAAGGAGACTGACAAGAGAGCCATGCGTCGACAGTGAGCGTGATCGGATCGATTTGGCCCATTTTGCGATCAAATGTATTCAGTCTGTCACTGCCTTACCACGGTGTTAGCTAAAAATATTCATTAATAAAATGTATTTGATTAATAAAGGCAACTCATTGAGCACAAACATGAAAAGACCCCCAAAAGAAAAAAAAAATTGGAGCAGAACTGCTGATTCTCAGCCAAGGGTTGAAGAACTGCAAATCAAGTTAAAGTCTCATGATCCTGAGCTAAATATATGACACGTATTTGTTTCAGAGGGGGCAGCGACTACGATAGCTACTGTTTCTTCCTCACATTGAAGCAGATCAGAGGTCTGGCTTCCTACTTTGAGTTGTGCATTTGAAGCAAAAAAACAAAGCATTTTTGTACTATTTAAAAACTACAAAGATTTATTTTCCATTTCCTGCCTGCAAGCTTGTGCACTGTGCCTGTGTGTCGGT
>JAQFJB010000023.1:18892450-18903398 GCA_029874875.1 Naso minor
CCCTCTCAGCAACAACAGCAACTTTAAAACAAACGCTTTGATACAAGTTCAAGGAAAGTTCACACACGGCAACTTTTGCACATGAATGTGAAAACAGCCTTCTTGCATCAAACATGCATCATTCTGCAAACAACCAAATGAAGGAATGATACGAAAAACACATTTTTGAGTGAAGGGGAGACTTAAGGGGCCTAATTAACAGTGGTTTGTGAACTCAACCATATTCACAGTGCAGAGTTCAGGTAAACTTGAGGGAGCCCATTACAAGAGAAAACCCGCAGCAGAGATTTAATTAAAAAAACAAAAACAAAAAATGCTCTCAAACAGCATAAAAGAAAAGCCTTAATTACTGTAAAAATGTTGCAAATGAAAGATCGTAATTTAATCAAAAGTATCATGTTGCAGCTTTGCAGAATTACAATATAATTTTTCTTTTCTTCATCCCAGACACAATTAGACCCGTCTGCTTGCCTCAGTATGACTATGAGCTTCCAGGAGGCACACAGTGCTGGATATCTGGGTGGGGATACACACAGCCTGAGGGTGGTAAGACGCCACTGCATCGCTCTAAAACAAATTTACATCTGCTGCGAGTCTAAGTCACATATGATGATAAAGTGTGCCACATGCATTGACAGAGCAGCCTTAAATGTATGTCTTCTCTCTCAGTACACTCCCCCGACACGCTAAAAGAGGCGCCAGTTCCCATAATAAGCACAAAGAAGTGTAACAGCTCCTGCATGTACAATGGAGAGATCACGCCACGGATGCTTTGTGCCGGATACACGGAGGGAAAAGTGGATGCGTGTCAGGTCAGATGCATGTTTTTAACAGTACCTCGCGGAGGCGTTTTAAAGATTTATTCTGTCCTCCTCTGTGGTTTGCTTTTAGAGTGGAAATCTGGCATAAGTCTATGTGAATCTGTTTTGAACAGCGTGTGTCTACCTCTCCAGGGGGACAGTGGGGGTCCTCTGGTTTGCCAGGATGAAAATGTGTGGAGGCTAGTAGGGGTCGTCAGCTGGGGGACAGGCTGTGCTGAACCCAACCATCCTGGAGTTTACACCAAAGTGGCTGAATTCTTGGGCTGGATCTATGAAATGATTGAGGTAAACAGACTTTTCAGATGACAGAAGTGCTGAGATGTGCCAGGATATGACACTTATAAAATATGATGCATTATGATTTAGACAAGGGGAGGGCTTCAGTTAACATCTACAGCCATTCTCAATTAATCTGCTGATTATATTATCAATCACTTAGCAGAGACGCCAGAGAAAATTTGAGAAAAAAAAAAAAGAAAAAAAGAATTAAAATAAAACCTCCAGTTTCCAAGAACCGAAGGTGACAGGCTCAGTTTTCTATAAAATAAGACAGTCGGAACAAATCTTTTCATTCCTTTCATGAAAGGCAGACGCAAAATGTTTGCCGTCATCAGCAAATCACTGCAGCTCTGAACAAGAGCATCAAACATTATGCAAAGTGGTTCAAATCATCTCCACCTTGACTAACAGTAAAATGCTGCTCACACAGCAAGAACTGCACCAATTATAAAGATCATCCAATAAAACAGCACTTTCAGGGTCACTCAGTACTTTTGCTTTGATACCAAATAATGCTGACAATGCTTCTGTTCTTCTGCTTTAGAAACGTTTTGAAAGCAAGATTTTTACCTCTAATCGAGAAGGTTTACCCTCCTACTTTACAGTGTAGGAATACTAGAGAGTCTAATTAAATCTTCCACACAGCTATTACCATAATTTTTACACGTCAGCAACAGTAAAGACATGAAACTGTGCAATGGAATATATAAGAACAGTTGTTACATTGCTATTAATGACTGTTTCTCTTTGCAGAGCTACTAAGGAGGGGTCATGGAGCACGGCCAGCAAAGTATAATATTGATATTACTGTTTGGAAGACATTTGACAATTATGGTTAATATTTTTACTTTAAATGTCAGTTGAATAATGTACACATAAATACAGACTGGAGACCTTTCAAATGCATTTTTACGTTGTATTTTTCATGTATTGATTATAAATTATGCCTCTTGTAAAACTGTGTCCTGTGTGATTATTGAGCTGCAGTTCTGCTCTTCACCGCCAGGTGGCATCTGTATGTGTCCTCTCCTTGTTTCCATGGCAACTGCCAACTTCAGATAAGCTAGCGTTAGTTGTTCCTTTATTTGGACATAAATTAATTAGTTTGGCGTATTCATGTGGTATTTCTTTCACTGTTTACTTGCTACACGGTAGAGAAACTGTTTTTTCTAACTTTAACTCACTAACTTGAACGTCGGCGCGTCTCTAGCTAACGCGAGTTGTTTCTACCTGACGGCTTCTAACAAGTGTTTGCCACTAACTTCGAAGTAAGACAGACACCTCAAAATGTCTTCCACTGGCAGAGCGGAGGATGTTTTAAGTCAGGTCAGTCAGTTTTGGTCCATGCTGGACGATCTTTGTGAAAACGACCCCGCAGCCTACCGCAAGCTCATCGAGAAACAGATGAAGGAAGGAGCTGAATTCACTTCCCCGCCTGAGCTCGACTCTTGTTTGTGCACTGAAGTACTGGTAAGTTTACTCACGTTATGTGGCCGGCAGCAGCGTGGCTTCATAAGCAGTGACGTTAACGTTAAATAGTTGACGTAACTTTCGTTAACCGAAGCTGTCAAGCCTGCGCAGATGTTTTCTCGCCGCTAACACTTCACGTCAGGGCAGCTAAACGCGCAGGTGTTTCTAATTAATGAAGGCCTCGTCCCGTTTAGGTCAGCAGGCTCAGTGCAGGTGTTGCACCAAATTTGATGTCTCAAGTGGGAAGCCAGGCTGTGCTGCCCGCATAATTGATATTCGATTGTGTTTTGATTGTGTCACAAATTTGGTGCATCGAGAAAAAGTGACCCCATTAATACAGAGAGGGTGAAATCTAAAATAGTAAAAACTGAGAGCACTAACCCTTTTCTCACGTGGTTGATAACAAGAGTGCTTTCCAAAGTATAAAGACAGAATCTGATTGGTTTTAGAATTTGGTCCTAAGTGGCTGTAAAATGAAATTCTGCAAGTCGTTAATGACATCCACCTGTTTTAATTTTATGATAAAGTCTATCAGGTTGATTTGAAACTGTCTTCTGTCCTCCCACTTTGATAAGTGCTACACAAACATTTATTATTATTATTATTATTTATTAATCTAGAGGCTATTTTCTTGATTACTTGTTTGGACTATAAAATAAAATGGACTGAGAAGACAGACAGAAAGACCCATCACAAGCTGGCAGAAAAACTCTGTGTCGCACTCATTTGTTTTGTCAACAAAAGTTTAACACCTGTAAATCAGTGCTTATTAAACAAACATGTACTGAAATATTCATTGAAATTGCGCCAAATTCAACTGCTTCATTTGAATAGTTCCAGCTCCGCTGTCTACACCTAAAAAAATCTGACTTTAACCACCACATAGTGAAGCTGTCACACCTGTTTCCATTTATAGGTCAGAGGGAGGGTGTGCTTTGACAGTTTTTCTTGACAGAGGGTACATCTGTGTCCTCAACAGGAGCCCGAGAAAGGGTGGCTGTACATCAACGTATGCAGCTGGGGGCGTGTGCCTGCACCTCAGGATCCCAGCGGGCCTTTGCCTGTGTGTGCAGGAGAACTGGAGACAGACTGGAATGAAGGTCACGGTAAAAGACAAAGCTTTGTTGCATCACGAGCGACAGGACTGAGCTTTGAGTTGAATCTTGTAAACAAAGACGGATAATAAACTGGTGTTTTTCCTTCACAGGTCGGTACACAGTGTTGGATGTGGCGTTAAACCCTGCAGCGCTGCAGGACAGTAAGAAAGACAAAACAGACGTCTATTTGCTGGTCCTGAGCTTTGCCCAGCGGCAGCATGGGATGGGGTTATCTCAGCAGTACACTGTCGTCGGCCGTAGCCCAAAAAGTAGCCCAGATGACTTGTGCCGCCGCCTTGGGTTTCGTCAGGGGCCGAAAGGCTCCAAACAGCCAGACACAGGTAGAGCAATAAGTCCTGGACCCTAACAGGTGCTACAAGCTCTTCATATTGGAGCTGTTTTCTTTTGCTGCTGCAAGTGTTTTATCCTTCACCTTCTACCACAGTTCCTAATAATACATAGTGTTCCCTTTTACAGCCAGTCAGACCCCAGCTGCCCTCCTGCAGCAAATCTCCTCTCTTCGTTCAGAAAAACAAGAGGAGAACACAGCAGCCCGGATTATCAGTCGACCCGCGGAGCAGAAAAAGAAGGATTTGATCCAGGTCATCTCCACCACGTTTGTGCAGCCTCAGAAGCCAGAGTACCAACTTGAGGTGAAGACTGATGCAGCAGGAGTTCCTCGCAGCATGGAGCTGACAGTAGAGCTGCCAAAGGTTTGCTCCATGTCAGACTGCCAGCTGAGAATCTCCAAGGTTAGCGGCTACACACTCCCTTGAACAGTTATAATGAACCACTTTAGAATCCAGTGTGTTTCAGTGCAAAGTTGGTTGTCATAAAAAGTGCATAACTGGCCCGTTTCTACTTTTGTGAGTCTTTTAGTGAGCTGAAACTTTCTTCTTTCTTCTTTTTCCGCAGGACGATGTCCTTCTAGAAGTGGAAGATGTCTACCACTTGCTTTTGGAATTCCCAAAGACTGTAAATGAAGACTCTGCATGCGCCATCTTTAACAAGAAGAAACGAAGGCTTACTTTGCGAGTGGATGTTTTCTGATCGTTTGCTTTAATAGCAGAAAAACAGATGTACACAGAGGCGATTAGTCCTGATGGGAATGGGCTCAGAAAATTACAGACACTGTAAAGATTTAAAAGTAAATTACTAAACTAGATGCCTGCTGTGCTCTGCGAGAAGCCATGTGAGCACATTATACCACGCAGGGACCCAAACGTCTGCTGACACACTGACAGTTCCCCTGTTATCCTTTCTCTAATCCAAATGGATTGTTTTCACTAAAACAAATATGTCTGTGTGTTGTTTCATCTGCATATTATTCTTAACCTAAAAAAAAAAAAAAAAAAATTAATTGACTTTAATGACAATCTGTGGGGTTCTGTTATTAATGTGTGGGTGTATGAGTGGAGGTGTAATGGCTTGGAGCTGGTGTGCGGTGTCATTACCGTACGACCTTGGAATAATTGACAACAGAATGATCCATGCAATAATTTATGTTTATTAAAACAACAAAATTGATGCAGCAACAACAACATTACTATTTGGCAATCTGGAACGTGTGAAAAATGTCGGGGAACACTTTTGTTTGAAGGTTTGCATACTACGCAGTGATTACAGCTTTTTCGAATAGCATGTTATTTATCGTAAATCACATTAATTTTCTTTTGCAATTGAGTTTCAAGTATCACATTACTGACCATTCATGGATAGTCCCGTATGTTAATGTATGAGCTGCAAACATGTCCAATATCCATTCCTTTAAAAAAAAAAGTGCTACCGAAATGTGAGGTCAGATTCTCTGTAGGAAACATTCACATTTAAAGCATGGTTCGTTTCGAAATGGTGTTCGATTCATTGGTCCCAGTTAACTGTATAAGAGCTTTTCTTTAGTATGGCATCACGAGTACGTTCAGTGGAATCCTGGTCCAGTGGGAACAACTGAGGTTTGTCGTGGCGAAATCTGGTTTTTGGGTTCTACCTCCTCTCTCCGTGGTCCTCCTCCACCCACGCTACAATCTTCCCCTCCCAGCCGGGCACAACTGCTCCATCCTGGAACACCTGCATAGCCAAAATCCAGCATTTTACATATCCGAGAAACCCTCACGTCTGTAACATACAAGGGCCAGGACAGGAAGTGAAAAAGGCTGCTCTTTGTTATAAAATTCTCTGTTATGGAAATCAATCCTCCTGCAGTGTTTAAAAGCAAAGCGCAGCTGCAGCCGTGGCTATTATTAGCACGTTTCATTCTACAACTGGCATTTCATATTTGCCTGCTAAAGCTGCTGTGAAAAGAAGTAGGGCCTGTAATTTTCACTCCCACGCCTACCTCCTCTTTCACGGTGCCAAACTCTGGGTCGAGGGCCTTGAAGTGGTATCTGAAGCTGCCCTGTCTGTCCACAGCGGCCTTGAAGTCTCGCAGTGTCACCTCACCGAGCCTGTAAGAGCACACTGTCAGTCATGATCTATGCTCACACACACCCACATAAACATTAGGCTTGCCTAGAATAAACATTTAACCAGGAGAGACACTGAAGTGTGTATCTATATGTAGCTGTGGTTATGCTTGAGCTAAGCCATGTGTCCTCTAACCCAAACAGCAATTTGCTTACAAATCCTGCACGCTGCAGTGAAGGTAGAAGCGATGACACCCTTATATAAACCCGTCATTAAGGGTTTTGATTTTCACCTTTTTGGGATGTTAATCAGAAATGGAGTGAGCGAGCGATCAGTGAAGTAGAGCACTTTAGTGGAGACGGCGGTGTCCAATCCCGGGCTGCTGTGCGAGTGGGCCATTTCTGGAAATAATTACAAAAACAGCAAACAGTTTTTCACAACCAGAGTCTAAATTGGCTCCTGCCTCAGAGCCAACAATGCCATCTCTATACACAGCGCTGTAATTTACCAGCACAATCTGATTTAACAGCCAGAGTTGAGATGTTGCAGAGGATGACAGATCCTAAAACAACACAAAGATTTTATTTGTCTCACTTGAGCTCGGTGGCCAGGAGTCACGGTCCGTCGAGTTGGCTCTGCGTCCCGGTGATTTGAATTCCTCCTACAAGACGAAGCAATTACTCATTTAAACACTTGAGTGTCATTTGTTGTTTAGTCATCATCATGTGACAGATTTTTTTTTTTTTTTTTTTTTTTTTAATTCACTCTGCTGAAGTGTGAGAGTGTGTGTACCCCTCTGTCCTGTCTGCGCTGGGTGTCCAGAGAGTGTAATCGGTCCATGAGACTGGACACACCCTGCTCCAGGGTGTCCAGGGTGTGATGTTGGGGGTCATGGCCTGAAAAGCTGTCCCTTAAACTTCGCAGTGCCTCCCTGACCAGCTGCAGCTCTTCCCCCTGTGAAAAAAAGTGTTTTGAGACAGTTCGTTTCTCAAAACCACATTTAGGCCAGGGATATGGACACCCATTTCACCAAGAACACCCCCCCCCAAAAAAAGTCATAAAACTTTAGGCATGAAAAACTTTTTTTTTTTAACTGGGTTCGCATAATGAGATACCAAGTCAAAAATAAAATCAACTAGCAGAATACTTAATATAATACAAAACATTTAGTTGTTAAATGCAAGTATGTCGTCTCTGCCACTAGAGGGCTCTCAGTCAAATTAATAAAAAACAAAAGATGTAGTTTAATAATGTCGTAAAGTAGCATGTGATCGTGAGATCTGTTTAATTCATGGTTAGAAAGCCACCACTGCAGCTGAAAGTTTATCTGACTGATTCAGGCAGAAGTATTTAGAGTGGACGTAATGTATTAAAGCTGCATTCATGTTGCGTAATATTAATTGTATTGTAACTGTAAAATAAAATAAGACAACTCTGGCGTCAGTACCTGATAATTTTGACAAGGTGTCTCCTAAGTTTTAAATCTGAACCTCATAATCTTGATTTTTCTCATAATACTTGTAATTTTGACATAACATATGATTTGGATTTCTATATTCCAACTATCCTTTCTTTTCTTTTCTTTCTTTCTTTCTTTCTATGTCATGCACAGTCTCTTTTCCTACCACAATAGGCCTTCAAGATCAGCCGAATAATGAGTACTTGCTGCCTACAGACTGAAATAAAAAGGCTACGTACTGGTGAACTGTGTTGAAATGCTGCAGGAGATGTCGAGGGCATGGAGTTACTGTAGCCACCAGTTTCACCTCTGAATGACTGCAAAAGAGACAAAAATATGTGTAAATACAAAAATAAGGCAAACTGATTTTCATCTTATAAATTTGACAATTTTAGTCTGAGCCTGGTAAAACTTTTTCCTCTCTGCTTTGAGCCTTTGTTGGTGTCCCAAAGCTATTTAAAGCACCTAAAGTCATTGAGGGACATGTTCCTTCATTAAGATGATCTGTAGTTTATTTTGAGTGAATCAGCCTTGACCATTAAACTTCTATTAAAACGTTATGGTTTTTTTTACTTTTATCTCACATTACAGGAATCGGTTTTACCTTTTTGTCTGCTAATGAAGTTGTTGATTGTACCCAATTGGATATCACTCACCCTCCCCTTCTAACCACATAGAAGAGCCTACGACAGAAACTTGCCAAAAATGCAAAAAGCCCTCGTTAGAGCCGGTGTTTGATTTGTCCATTCTAGGCTACTGTAGAAACATGACAGACTCCACAGAACAAGACCTGTCCCTGTAGACTAAGATACTCCGTATAAAACAAGATACCCCACTGTACGCTGCACCAATGGTGTGAAATGGTTTATACACTTCCTGTCTCTGTAGTGGGCGGGGTCATGTCTCCCATAGAGACAGTTAAGGAACGAAGATCCCTCCGCCTTGTCTGGAAGTGTTACAGCATCACGTGAATGGATTAAAGCAGATGGAATTTGCGTCACATAATATTTGTTTGTTGTAAGTTTTAACTTTTAATTCATGGTTTTAACCTATTAGACCATTTGAATGTCCGTTCACGTCCGTCGCAAAGCAAGGTGGGAAGCACCAGTTCTCCGATCTGGTAAGAGTGTGTTGCTGGGACAGAGACAGGTCTCGAGCAAAGTTAATTTTCTGCTGATTATGTGTGTCTGGAAAATGTCATTTTTGCGTCAGAATGTTCGGGAGATATGTGTCTTGTGAATAATGGGTCCTTTATGTAACTTGGTGACGATGGGGCGAAAGAATTGGTCATAATCTGTGATCATGTTCATTTCTCCAATAAGAATGAATGGACTCAAGACTGCCTGAAGTCTCCTAAAGGGGTTGGGGGGCTAAACCCATGAGACACTGATACAGGAAATGAACATTCAGTGGGAGCTCATAACCGTTTCTGTCTGTAGATAAGAGGCTCATTCTACTGTCATGGAAACACATTTATTCAAATCTTAAGGTGATTACAAAGTTATGAAAATATTATATTCAATTTCTGCCGTATTCTACGAATAGATCTCCCTAAATCCTACACACTTGACCTTTATTTTTTCCTTTTTGCCGGAATTTATATTTAATTTAAGAATTTGTAGATGTTAATTTGCTGCATTGTGTGGAATATTTCGTTGCTCTATAAATAAATATTATCATATGAGTAAGGCTTACCCGTCCCAGGCTGACTTCGTGTGCTTTATGTTGAGCTTCGTCGAGCTTCTGTTGCTGTTGCTGCAGTATTCTGTCTTTCCTCCCCAGTTGCTGCTATGCATGACAAGAAAGATGACATCACTCTGCTTATGTCTGAATCTCACAAATGCAGTGAAGCGTAAAAAATAAGAGACGATACCTCGTATTCACTGAGCAATTTGTTCCGTTCACTCAGCTTGTGTTTGAGCTCCGCCTGCAAACCGATAGAAGAGCGTGATTTACTGTGCCGTGTAAACCTGCGTCCACGCTGGTCAAGCAGGTCAAACTTTTTATCGTGTCAAACGGAAATCATCACTTGTCTCACATTTTCCCCTTCCAGCTGATCTTTGGCCATGGTGCACCTCAGCAGCTCCTGCTTTAGCTGCAGCACGGCACCCTCCTGCACTGCCAGGCGCTGCTGTAGAGCATCCTAATGAGAAAGAGGGGCAAGATCAAAGAAATGTCCAGAGACGACTTGAATACAGATACACTGCATCCGCCTGCCTTGACGACGGCGTACACCCACCTAGAAACTTTATTATGCACAAAGAAGTGGCAACATATGAACTGTGTGTGATTGGAACTGCAGAGTCATCAGCTTGGGAAGGCACAAGAGTCGGAATAGATTGAATTATATCCTTTAATCCCTTTTAATTCACACACAAAGGGCAAAATTAGAGTAAGAGGTTTACCTTAATGGCCTGAAGGTGGCGTGCCTCCTGTTTGTGTCTCAGAAGTTCCCTCTAAGAGCCACACAAATGAACAGACACATGAGAGAAAAGGACTCTTTGCTTGAAAGGCAGCTCATCTGTGTAAAACTTAATTACATTTACTTACTGTACCTTGAGATCAAGGGCTTCCTCCGTGCTTTGGTCCAGACGACTGCGGATTAGGACCTTCAAAGGGAGAGAGTGTGAGCAGCGTAATTAGAGAATGGAAAAATGTCAGAAGGCATGAGGAGACAGTGGGCCCGCATGACAGCGGGCTGGCAGATCAAAGAGATTCAATTGTGCTCTACTGTAGCCACTCTGCTGAGGAGTGACGGCTGCATACATCATCACAACAGAAGGGCTGACACTGACACTTCACACAGAGTGGCGAGCAAGTGCTGTTTTCACGACTTAGCAGAGAGAGGGCACTGTACCAGCTGCTGTTCAGCATTAGCTCGGCTATCTCCGAAGCTCACAGAACCATCCTGGTCCTCCTCAGGGAGGGAGCCATGGAGCAGCAAAGCCTGAGGACAAAAACACACACACACACACACACACACACACACAGTGTGAAGGCCTGAAAGCAGTCACATTAAATATACATGGCTGAGGAGGCAGAGTTATTTCTGTGTTTGTATACGTAAATACAGCAGTTTGGGACTGTTATACTTGGCTGCACAACAAGTTTTGCATTTCAGCAGGTAATTGTGACTTAAAGTGAACAGAACTGCATCAAATTGAAACCATATTGAAAAATAATGCACACGAGTGCAGCCTCTCACCTGCTCTAACACACACACGCAGCGCATATCTTTACACATAATCATATTTACATTAGTTTGTAACCAAATAAATAAACAAAAATCATCTATTGTCCCTAACTACTTACATTTATTTGCTTATTTGTATTATTCACTCTTTTTTTTCAGTCTCTTATCGCTCTGGGCAAATTGAATCATAGGCAACTGGACTTGTATTGTCTTAGGAAGACGTTTC
>JAQFJB010000023.1:18910611-18920729 GCA_029874875.1 Naso minor
AACAAAACACAGGCTTGAATGACAACAACATACCATATAGGCTGAAATGTATGAGAGGTTAATGATATACTTCCACATGGAGTGAGCTGAAGGTAAACAAACAGAAAATAGTATGTGTGGAATGCAAACATCACCCCGTACAATGACAAGTCTCTTCACATTCATCGTGGTGCAGCGAGAAGCACTTTCCCTGCAACTGTGACAGGAAGCCTTACAAAAACATGAGCTATTTAGAGAACGCCTTCAAACATTACAGCCATCAGATTAAAGTACAATGTAAAAAGAGCCAGATTCATAATTTGAGCATCGGGCAAACAGAAGTAAAAGGTTTTCTCTGACGTGTGCCGCTGGTAATAAGAACTCTGCTGAAAGGCTCCTTTGCAGAGCAGAGTCATTAAGCTGTTAGAAATGTTACTGTGTCATCAGCCACAGTGTGGAATAGGTCTCTGTGAGGCAGCTCGCAGCTCCCGACAGAAGAAAAATAACAGTGTCTTAAATTCTGTATGAGTCACATCAACTCGCTTCAGCGAGCCACTTTACTGTACAGAGAGAGAAACACAGAGCTGCTAAAACGCACGCAGACAACCAAACTCCTGCACCGTTCGATTTCACTTGAGTAGACTTACAAAAGTATTTGCATGAAAATAGAATTTTAGTATAAAAGTCACAGTACTTGTTAAGCAGAACGGCTCATATTTGAATAGTGCATAACACAGAATTATTGCTGCATAAATGTATAAGCATCATTTTAATATTGTAGCAGGTAAAGGCACTGCTATGCAATTTAATTAGAACACCATTATCTATTTATTGATTTTATTTAGTGTTAATTATCTGAATCTGGAAAGTAACAAGTAACCACAGCTTTGAAATTAATGTAATGGAGTAAAAATATATTCCTCTGAAATGCAGGAATGTTAATAATGGTTAAAAACGTAATGCTTCAAAAATGTAGTCTAATCATAACTAGAAGACTTAATGTCAGAATGTACGATTAAAGAACAACCATCATAGGATGGCATTATTGTGAATTCAACTCTGACATAATGACATGGTTTAGTACTATCACAACATGGAAGTTAATTACATGATTTTGGATAAATAAATGATACCCTTCACGCTGGGGTCACTAGTTTCATTCAATAGATAAAAGGACACCAAAAGTTTAAAATAACACTGAATAACCTTTTCTCATTTCAGGTCATAACTCTCCTCCATTTCATTCATGCACAACGTAAAACAAGATTGCAAGAATACAATAAAACCTATTACAGAAAATTATAAACATTTAAAAAGTATTGATGGATTTCACAGCAGACATCTTGAAGACCGACACAGGTGTGACCAACGAATGGCTTCGTTCCATTAAGTGTCACAGCAAGCCAGGTCAATGAGTGAGCATGCACAGTTGCAGAGCTCTGGAACAAGTTCATCTAAATTGAAGCAGCCATCAATAATGTCAGCAATTTCACCTGCGCTTTTCCTGGTCGGACAACTCAAAATGTCCATCATGAAACCGGTCAGGTTATTAGGAGAGCTTGCTCCAGAGCTCTGCTACTGTGCGTGCTCACTCAGTGACCTGGCTTGCTGTGATACCTAATGGAACGAAGCTATTGTTGGTCACACCTGTGTTGGTCCTCAAGATGTCTGCTGTGAAACCCATCTGTTATTGGGTGTGCTTTTTGACGATTTGTTGGTTTGGGAATCTAAGTGTGAAAAACAAAATGGTCTTAGCAAGATCATGACGCACTGCAGCAGTGTGACCGAAGGCCAGGCTGGTCTGTCTGAATTATCCAAAACCCAAATCCTGCAGAAAGCTCATGCCATAATTCTTGATGCTGATCGTCCCCTACATTCAGAGTTCCAATCTCAAGGACTCATTTGTTCCATTAGCTATTAGCTTGTTAAATAAATTGACACTGTAATGCACTTTATCCCCTGTGATGTGTTCTGATGACACTTCTCAACTTGTATTGCTGTTTTGTGCTTATCTTTTATTGCGTTGTCCTTATGCTGCCGGTCTTTTGTTTTTATCTTGAATGTCATTTTGTGTAATGTTGTCTTTTAACCTTGTGCTGCTCATGTAAGGTTCTTTGTGCTGTCTACTGTCTGATGCTGTGTTGTATTTAGCCTGCAAAATGAAGCTGAAGTTGAAGTTGGGTTTTGTGAGGTGTTAATTACAAATCCTGACATGTTTTTATCACAACATTAATCAGACACTTGATTTTACTTGCCTCAGCCTTTGACCTCCTGATAATCTGTTCTCATGGTACGTGTAGCCAGAATCTTTAAAATTGCTGATTGCAATAGACAGGAAATTATATAATACATCACACCAGGCAAGTAAATCAAAGTGATATTGAAGGATTAAACTGTTAAACTGTGCAGAAGGAGCAGACAGAAGAGTGGTGATGTGAGTTTAAATATTCAGTTTTTTATCGTCTTGAAAAAAACCTTCTCTGAAACAGCCTTCATTAAATTGCTGCTCTGTCTTCTTGCATTTATTCCCCTTCTTTTGAGACCTTTTGAATGTTTTCTCTGATATTAAAAAGACAAGGACAAACTCAGGTACAGAACAGACCGATGAGGAAGATTTGGCAGACCAAGATGTGGTTGAGGGAATTGGGGGAAACAAAGCGTTTAACAGAGAGTAATCTATTCATGCATGGATGATGTATAAGGGGTGACTTTGCTGTTCTGAGTTTGGCGGGAAAGTCATTCCACCACTGGGGAGCAAGGAGGTGAGAAGAAAGCCAGTTTGCCACAGAGACAGCATGCAGTCACTCAATTTGTAAATCAAATGAGTTGCTAAAATGGAACGGATTGTTTGCATGGCCACTGTGAATTCTGATTGGAAATTATTATCGTGCCTGCTACGACACAAGAGTTACTCATCTTTTCTTTATTTCAGTGACCTTCAGACACATTTGCATGAAGCCCCGCAGACTGATATGATTTTGTCCCTGAGAATCATGTTCATTTTTGTTGTCAAACAGAATTTAGAAAAGACGCTTTTGGCTGTTTAGGCTTAATGTTTTGGAAGAACACTGGAGAGAATGAAACCAGATTGAATGTCAGTCTCTGTAAATAATAATGAGCTGTTTACTCAAATATCTGTGTATTAAGTAACTGCTTGAACTCTGAAATGATCTGATAATTACCGAGATATCAGAAATGGCTTACCTTAATTTTTTTTTAAAACCTCAATAAGAAAAAGTGTTTGGGAAAATTGACTTTTCACTTTGTTTTAAAAAAGATAAGTTGCATTTTAATTAGGGCCCAACCGATGTATTGGTTTGCCGATACCATCAACCAATAGCAGCAGATCTATGGTATATGTTCTCCCATAAGTGCCAATATTAAAACTGTTTTTTTGAGGCAATATTAACAATATTTATTTTTGTGATATCTGTATCGTATTGTAGCCTGTTTATCGTGATACATATCACATCGTGAAGTTCTTGCCAAAACCCAGTCCTAAAGTTCAGTGACACAAAAGAACGCTTAGGCAATTCACTTTCATGTTTTCATTTTTTAGTGTGTACAGTTAAAGTGCAAGAGTGCACTTACATTTCATTTTTCATTTTGATGTTATGACAGCCACATCAGCGTGTTCAATAATTTGCCAATACCTCTCAAATAAATTGGAGAGGAAATTTTGTATAATATTGTTTTGACTCACTTTGTCCGCTGAATTATCGATATAATGTGATGTATTCAGACTACCTTTATCGTACACAACAACTTGATTATCAGCTCTGCTTTGACATTTTCAGTGAACTCTGTGGAATATCGCAATATGAATCGTATCGCAATGCATCGTGACATAATTGTATCGTGACCTACAAGTCCTTGCCGATACCCAGCCCTGGTAATCACGTAGTTTGTCCAGCAGAGGGCAGTCTATTTTTTATTGGTAATAAGTGAAGTGTTTACTATTCAGAGCATAAGTTTGGAATAAAGTTTGTTAGTATTCTGCTTCCATTACGTATCTTTGTCACATGTATTTGATAACCATATTCAAATATTCAAAATATTATACAGAGTATCGGCCAACATATCGGATATTGAAATTTTCTTACTCCTAATATTGGTATCAGCAACGGCCCCAAAAATCCGACATCGATCGGGCCGTAATATCAATGTTACATCTGCAGTTGCAAGGAAGCTAAATTAGACAATGCTTTTTACTGTTGGGTATAACCAAGCTTCATCTTAGGTAAACAGAACAATGTATGCACAATACTAAGAAAAAAATAAATAAAATCACATAAATGAAAAGAAAAAGTACCCCAAAACTGTAAAAAAGTACAATACTTGAGTAAATGTGGTTGTCTTCTTTCCATCACTGATGAAAAAAGTTGTGCATTTGACCCAACTGCTTCAAACGTGGATGAAGTTGTGTGAACAAAGCCTAAAAAAACGGCTTTGATGAGGTTTGAACTAATGATCTATTAGGAGAAAATACTAAAAATGACTCATTTTCCTTCAAAGAAAGAGACGCATTTTCGCCGCTTGTTTATCAGTCATCTGCGATCCCTGTCAAAAATGGTTCACAGTGATTGGCGTCAGACTATAAAGGGCCTAAGCATCAATCAGCTTAAAAAAGTGAGACATGGATGAGAAGTAACAAACCAAATTGAGCAAGATCCAACGTGCTTGTATTTGTCAGTGTGATATTAAGGTGTCATGCAGCTCAGTCTGGTGATTTTAGCAGAATTGCACAGTGGAGCAGCAGCTATGAGGTGGAGTTTTTAAGGATATAGAGCACAACGCAGCTCAGACATTCTATATCTGCTCAGCAGTAGATGCACAGAGGCATACAGCTGACAGGCAATTATCTAAAATTAGGTCCAGTATACATACATGAAGATAGGACATTAATTCCCACCAGGTTATATGAGAGCACACAATCATCCTCTCAGTCGGTGGTAATTGGGAGCAGCTTCATATATGTACTCATGCAGACTTCTCATCAAGACCACTAATTAGGCTCCCACGTAATTGAGCATAGCTTGAGTCTAATTAGTTTACAAACTGATCCATCTTTCAAAGTACATGTATGTATACTTTACCACAACTACTACAGCTGTCTTTTTGTTACTGTGTATTTTTTTTATCATCACAATGTGGATGGCTGATCTTGCAGCGATAGGAACCTGTGACCCCATCCAAGCTTCCTTTTATTTGGAGAACATGTTCACAGAACACATCATCTCTAAGTTATCTTCAAACAAACTTAAAGACTGTTGTATTTATCGCGCATGTATTCTTATTCACATATGAATTTGGTGTAACTGACATGTAGGAACTGAAAATGAGACAGTTTTGTGATGTATTTCAAGTGATGGAAAGTACATTTACTCAAGTACTGTACTTAAACATTTGAAAAAGTAATTGGTAAGCCTGTGTCTACTCCACTACACTTCAGATGGAACTTTATACTTTAAGCTCCAGTTACTTAATAACTTCAGCTTCTATTCAGCCCACTTTCCACATTTAGATTAATATGACAAAATATTATATCCATAGTTTTAATCCAGTAACATATAATAGGCTACTAACACGTGCAAAATTTGTCTATTTAGCATTATAAGTATTAGCATATTTTTATACTGATATTTGCATTTTTAATAATATTTAAAAAAAATTACTTTTACTTGTAACAATATTTCTGCATTGTGGCATTGCTATTTTCAGACTACAAGACAAGTTTACTGACGGAGGGAATATTTTATGGCTAACTTATTAGCAAACAGTTGCAGACATACACAGCTAGTAGAAAGAATTAACAAGGTCTTTATTTTTTACCCAAAGTACTCTTTTTTTTTCTTATTACCTGTTATATTTGTGTTTGCCCATTCATTCAGAAAAATATAAGTGTGTCTTTTCTACAAGTCACCTGTTTATAGGGTTGTTGGTTGGTAACGCTAACACAACTGTGCTAATGTTAGCAGGCCTACTGACTACTGGGGCCAACAGCGTCATGCATTTTATTACTGTGAACCATTCCATACAGTGCAGAAAAAAGACAGAATAAATAACCTGACATTTTTTAGTTTGTTAGGACACGTTAATGCCCCAATTTTACAATATTCAAAGAAGGTCAATATTCTTCTATTTTGTAGCCTATGTAAGTCTTCTGTTTTGTGGTAAGCTTTTCTAATGTATTTATGACGAATAACTTTTCGTTTTAGTTATTCGTATTTTAATAAATGACGTCCCAGTATCGCTTACTTTGCAATAAATTTAAAATGAAAATGCAGTGGCGAATGTTCACAACGCTTCACAGCTTCCTCTGCGATGATTGACAGACGATTGGGCCAATCACAGTTTACGTAGTTTTACGTATCTGAAAAGCGGAAGTACCGGCAGAAGCTCTGAGCCGTGTTGTTTGTCCATCCTGAATACTAACGTTACTCGTTTTTGAAAGGTACAGTTTGTTTTCATTTACAAAGTGACAGAGCAGGAGAAGTAGACTTTTATCCACATGCCAGGCGTAGTTGATAAAAAAGGTTATTCGTGTAGCTTGAGTTCTAATTTTGTGTCTGAATATCGAACAGTATGAGCTAGCAAGCTAGGCTAACAGGTGATGTGTAGTGTTCATACATTACAGTTTGGTTACATTTACCACCCTTAAATTAAGTTGTTGTTTTTTTTTAAAACCCAGCGATCTGTTTTTTCTGTGGATGAACTTATATTTGTGTCATGTCAGGTTCCATCATGTCAAAGCAGCCGTTGGGGAAGACATTGTTGAGGAACGTAATCCGCCACACAGATGCTCACAACAAGGTACGTTCACGGTCCTGTCTTTTTAGGTACACAAAGTCCATCTAGCTAAAACTGTTTCAGCCTTGAACAACCCTAAAATGACTTCTGCCTCCCGAAGGCTATAATGTTTGAGTTTTGTTCAAACTGCTACAGTTTGTTATTCAACGTAATGGTTATGCAGGCTGTTGTGGTGTTGTTAATTATTGTATTCTGTCAGCCGTCTTCAGTGTAAAATATGCGAACTAATTATTAAATAAGCTGCCGACTGAGTGCAGTCTGTGGTAGGAAAGATGAAACTATCTTGCTTTTCAAAATAAAGTTTAAAACAGGAAAAACATTATTCCACCTCCTTGTTTTATGATAAATTGAAAACTATCACTGTTGTCGCTGTTATCTTAACTGAATAGTGAGCTAATTATTTTCTCAGTTATTAATGGACTGTTTTGTGGATGTAGATGTTAATGTAATTTTTGCGAGACAAAGAAATGCAGCAAAGCCTCTCCATAGATCAACATAATGTTTTGCCTTTATGCTTAAATTAACAGTTAATATTGTAATGATAATAAATATTGAAATGGCTGGTGATTTCCTGTCCAGAAGAGAACTTTTATCTTAATGGATGGGTTTTGTTTTTAACTGGTGTTGTGAATGAATCTTTTCAGATACACTGAACCATTTTCAGACCCTGGTTACTAAACTGCTGAGCTGAAATACGAACAGCATATGAAATGAATCATGATACTGATTTTTGCAGCTTCGGGCAGGTTCATAAACTGAATGTTTCACTATATGAATTCTTGGTGTTTTTTTGTCTCGACCCAAGTCTTGATAAAATGTGTAAAACCTATGTCAAGTCAAAGGATGTATTTAAATGTCTGTGAGAGAGAGTGTGTTGCAGTTTTTAATATACTTACTCACTGCAGATCCAGGAGGAGATGGAGATGTGGAAACTGCGAGACTATGAAATCCAAATGTCCCACAACCATTTGTCTGATACAAAGAGTGTGAGGTAAGAAAGTAAAATCCCAGTGAATTTTAGCCACCTTAACACATGTGACTCTGAGGCTAATGTAGGGCTATGCTCTTAAAAGAACTTTTAATGCATATTTTCTTTTGATTTGTTGATGATGGTAATTTCAGGGGGCAAATGCACTGCGATCGAGTACCAGATCAACCCAGAGACTTGAGTCAAAGCAGAGTCTCAGAACATGACGACAGAGATGCTCGATCATGGACTCGCAAACTGTATGAATTTGAGTCCAAGGATCCTGACAGGTGCAGCATATGACTTCATCTTTATCTAAATCTGTTTTATCAATTTGCTCTTCTTGGGAAATCCCCATCGTGGGTAGATTCTGAAAGATACAAAAGAAAGTGAAAAGGTTTCTTCGTTCATACTCTGTTTTACAGTTGTTAAAGCTTAAGTGAAACTGTAGGAGAGAAAAACTAACAGCCTTGTCTTGTGTGTTCATGCCACAGGTGGGGACATAGTGGCTTCAAGGAGCTTTATCCAGAGGAGTTTGAAAATGACGGGTAAGCAAAACTGCATCAAATAAGCAAGAGATTTAAACTGAGCTATGTATGTAACTCAGATTTGGAAGTTGCACCCAAGAGATTTAAATTGTACTTCCATAAAGTGGGGGGTTGGGGGTCATTCTGTTCCTAACAAAACCAACATTAAGATCGCCAAGCTAAAGCTGATCTAACCTGTATTTTTTTCAATAATTTAGAAATCTCGTCCGGAGACCAATACAATAAAACTAATCTCAGTGTTTAAAACTGGCAGATTTCCTCTGTAAAGCTGGAGTAGACAGTTTGTTCTTGGTGTCATTGGGCAAAAATTCCATAATAACCTTTCATTATATTGTAATTCAGCCAGTCTGAAAGCACATTAGACATCTGCACCTCTCCTTGCTCTGTATTCAGGCTTTAGAAAATGAAAACCATGAGAGGGTCTTTCGGGCAAATCACAGGTCATTTAAGAGCGTGCAGTGAGTCAAGCAGAGACAGACCAGTTTAGTCCGCTGCAACTTTCCCTGCAATGGTCTTCTTTTGTGGTGAATCTTTGTTGTAAATTGGCCTTATAGGACAAATTTAAAAAAAAAAAGCGATCTGGAGCAAAAAGAGGGAGGGGCAGGTGCAGCGGAGTTGCTAGCTTGATTTCTAGATATTTCCTACCCCCGCTTTAACTTAAGGGCATTATATCATATAAAAAAATTCTACCAATGCCGTGTGTGGTCTACATATAATTTGCTCTATTTGTTTGGGTTTTTTTTTTCTTTAGTGAAAAACGAAGTTCCAAAAAAAAGATTGGGCGCCACAAAATGAAAAAGTCTAAGTCCGACATGGAAGCAAGCTTACCGAAACGTTCGAAAAAATCCTCAAAGAAGAAGAAAAAGAAGAAAAAAGATGAGGAGCAAAAGCGGAAGAAAGCAGTTTGCTCGAGCAGCAGTGATGACAGCAGTGACACCAAAGACAAGCAGAGGAGGAAAAGGACTAAAAGTCGACATAAAGCCAAGAAAACTGCTAAAACCAGGGGGAGAGAGGAGGACAGCAGCTCAGGGCACAGTAACGATGAAGAAGAAAGGGACAGACGGACTCACAGTCGCAAAAAGCGAAAGCAGGACTCCCACAGAGACTCGGACTCAGGGCCAAACACAAAGAAGCAGAGGAGAAAAAACTGGAAAGCAGCTGGTGAGGAGAGCTCACATGATAGTTCTGGAGACTAAGATGTACAGACATGAGCAGACCCACAACTCAGGTAACGACCAGCAGAACTAAAGCGGAGTCCTTTGTTCGCCTTAACTTTACAGAGGGATTTTCTCTGCAGGGCCATTCTGTATTGTACTTTGTTAGGCATCAACAAACCTGTGCTGTCGATCCTCTCTGTGGGCGTTCTGTACAACAATCTCTCACCCACCTCTGCAGAGGATGGAAGCACACTGCACAGCAGTTCAGACAGCACGAAGAGGGATGGTGAGGCATCCACCGCCTGCCTCAGGAAGAATTCTGTCGGCTGCAGGCTCATTGATTTCAACATTGACTTTTACCTCAGACCTTCTGGTCACGATGAGACCGCCTGTCCTGAACTGACCACTGCAGCCTCACGCACCAATTATGATAGGAAGTGAATGTTCTGGCTTTTTAGTTTTGTAAATTTTAATATTTGTATGCAGCGCATTTTCATAGGCTTAAAATAAACATCTATTTTTCAGTTTTTTAGAAACATTTTTGTTATTTAACATGGTGGAATATATATTTTTTTCTGGTGATATTCTATCTTTTTCTTATTGTCAACAAATCCTATTGAGCGACCGATCAATTTATCTGACCAGCAAGTATCATCT
>JAQFJB010000023.1:18922404-18934573 GCA_029874875.1 Naso minor
TGTGTATTTTTAGATAATCTGATGCTGGAGGAAGTGTTGGTAAATCGTTCTGAAGTGTGTATATGTGTGTGTGCGTGTGTGTGTGTTCTGGAAAAGCCTGAAGCACTTTGCTGAGTCTGTGTCAATAGGCTAAGTGTTCTCTCTAAGCAGCAGAGAGTGGGCTGTGTTGAGCTTGGCTGCAACTGCCCAAATCTTGGAAATGGAAAAAAGCATGTAAGATTCAGCTGGTCAAATCAGTATTGACGGAAGTTTTAAAACATATCGACAAGGTTAATAAGCATTTGGCAGAAGGGGAAAATCCAAAAATGTTTTACAGCTAAATATATTTAGTTCAAACTAATTATTCATAAAATAATTCTAAAAAGCTTTTCTTGTATTTGTTGCAAAAAAGAAAAAAAGAAAATGATTTTGCCGTAGCTGTTAGAAGACATTTTTTAGTACAGAGCACAAATCTTTTCTCATGTTTATTACTACAAGTCCCCTAAAATGATTTCAAGGGCAGAAGTAATACTGGAGTTTCCACAATCGACCCAACTCTTACCGACATTTTCAACCATTTTAAAGCCTCCAGTTTCGTCCTGACAGAAATGTCTCAACATCGGCTGAAAAGATGGGCACAAAATTTTTCATTCACATTCGCTGTTCCCAGAGGATGAACCCATTTGACTTTTCTGCTGGTTTAAACACGAGGTTGGCATGAAACGTCTGAACAGATCAGATGGCTTACCATAAAATTATCAACACACCTTGTGACAAGGGTTCATACTTCAAATGAACACCTCAATACATACCTCTCTCTGTTTGAGCCATGTTGGTAAAAGGATTCAAACACACATACATTATAAACATATAATGGGATGTTGGGTTAAAAAATATCCAGACACATTTTTTAGCAGACACCGTGTGTTTGCTAGTTTGGCTGCCCTGGCCAATTTTGAAGGCTGGAGGAAGTCTCAGCCTCCTCCAGGCTCAACAGACTTTGTGTTGAATAATAGTTACAGAAAGCAGCCGACAGAAATACATCCCCGGCTGTGAGAAATGGTCAGCAGCACATTTCCAGACAGGAAACCATCAATACTTAATGAAAACATGCACAAGGGTTGAGAAATTTGAACACAACAAATTGACAGCCGAGCATGAAAACCATGAAGTTTTTTTTGTTTTGTTTTTAACTGGCAGAAAACAGAAATTAAAAAAAAAAAATCAGTGACTCATTAGCAATAAAAACCTGTCTGATCTTGATGAGGGAAAAGGACGGGATGACCCCGTTCTTAGAATCAATCACCCCCATCACTGAGGATGCAAATAGGAAGGAGATTGAAGAAGACTGAAAACCTCTAGTGTGACTTATCTCCCTCTCCGCTCTGTATTCTATCTCTTTGCTGTCCGTGCAGCTCCGTTTCATCTCAGCATGTCTTGAGTAGCTGTAATCAGAAGGAGAAGGTGGTTTCTGTAGCAGCAAACAAATATCCCTCATCCACACTGATCCTATCTTTTCCTGAGATGCAGTGCATAAAAATGATTTATAACACATTATAATGTAGCTGTAAGCCGACAGAAGCACATTTCTTAATGTTACTAATTTATTTGATAACAGCTAACACTCCATATGACGTATTCATAACTTGTATAAACAGTTAATGAATGATTAACAATGTAATATAACCATAATAATCATACAAAAATATCTTCACGTGTTATATTTTTAAATTATATTTATGACTAAAGAAACTATTTATTTAAAAAAATGTCTTTTGCCAGCGTTCAAAATGTCTAAATACTTTGAACAACTTGTAATTTTTCTTAATTTAACAGTTATGAATTAAAGTTTTTTGGTAACACTTTAAGCATCCATCGATAATGAATTATGAACACATTTATAATACATTATAATTTGCCTATAGCGCATAATCATAGTTATAAGGAAGGTTAGGGTCAAACCTAACCATAACCACATATAACGCATTATAAATGTGTTCATAATGTGTTATAATGCATTATAGGGACAGGTTTCATTGAAAGTGTTACCATTTCTTCATGTATATGTATAATAAATGTACAAATACATTTATAAACATTTTCTTTATCTCCGCTAACATTACAATGTAATGTGTTATAAACTGTTTATTATCCCTTTGTGCTCAGGGCTGCTTCTGCGTGCTAAATAGCTGCGGTTCAAGTAAAGTGAGATGAAGATAAAATGCAGTCTGCTTGAAAAGAAACTGGCTAATAACATTATACCATTCACACTGCAGTCTGCCAAATCCTGGGCACTTTGCAACACTTTGTCTCCCCCTAGTGGAAGCCACAGGTCTAACACCCCTGTTAATAACAGCTGGCTACATTTGAATTTAGCATCAAGACCATTTATCACGTCCCTCGCCGTCCCACACTCCACTCTGCTCTGTGCAGCTTTCACAGGAGCTTTATAAATAGTACTCAGGAATCAAATATTTATCACGTCAATTCGAGCCGTCCTTCCTGCAGCGTACACACACGCTGCTGCTCCTAAAGCTCAAGAAGAAAATGCCACAGATACAGTTAACCCACACAAAAAATTTAATACCCTTCGTGAGGGGATAAATGGTCCAAACTTTGACATACTAAATAGGGAGAGGCGTGATGACACAGGTTTTTAATGTAAAAACTTGCAGCCACACCCAAATGCTTTGTAAAAAGTCATGTGACATATGACTTACTTACTTACATAGTTAGTACACATACACCAAAGTTTTAATATACTTATATATGACTTTTTCGTTTGTCGTCTTTTTATCTAGACCAGCCAGATACAGTACTGATTATTATACAGCCACATCTGGAACAATACTTATTTAACATCATAGAGTCCGACCATCAAAGAGGAATCCGAGCTTGGTTTCCAGGTCCATCCTCTGACTGCTAACATTAGAAATCGGCATGTGTAAAATCCTGTTCTTTTTTTAATTAATATTATTGTATAGACTGGTGGTGATACTTGTCCTTGTATCTCGTGTCTTCTGTGCAAAAGTTTTTTTTTTTTTCAATTTTTATTTTGAAAGAACCCAAAACATGATTGACATAACAGGATACCTGGCTGTTTCACTTTACAGTTATGATGAAGTTTTTTTTCTCTCTTTTATTTTATTATTTTTTTTAACAATTAAACAGTCACATCCAAACGCCACACCCCCTTGGCATGTCACAGAAAAAGGACAAAATTAAAAATCCAAACAAATGCTTCCCATTATCAGGATGGGAGGCAATGATAGAGAGGAAGGTTTATGACTACAGTGAGCAGCATCCTCCATTCGTACATTTTTTTTTTTTTCAGAATAAGGCACTGCTGCATAAAGAAAGGACATGGCCAACAAACCTCTCTGGGAGTATGATGGGGAGGCAGGATGAAGAGAGAGAAACTGTTCTTCTCCAGTTTGCATGTGTAAGTAAATGTGCTTGTGTTTCATCGTTTGCTGTGCGCACGAGAAAAAGAGTGTGCTGTATGGCATGTAGACGCATTTGTGTTTTTACATGTGTACTGTATGTCTGTGTGAGGCGGAGCCGTTTATTGAATTTCCTTCCCCGGCTACACTGCTTTTTCTCAGACTGTGCTCTCGAGCATCCACTCAGTGCTGCTGAACGTAACTCTCCTGTTGGCGAGTGGCGACGACTCAGTGTTGAGCTGGTTGGTGGACTTGTGCCACCTCGTCCGCGCCCTGCGTGGGTAACTGTGACTCTGAAAAATGGAGTAATCCCCTCCGTCAAAAGAGAATCTGTGCCTAGTTCGTGCCAGCTCATTAGGGAGTAATCCCATGTTGGCCAGGGCACTTTTCTTGTCCTTGAGCCTGGGAGCCTCCTTGGTGCCAGCGTTGGGGCCTATGAGACACAGGGACATGGTGGAGCCTGTCAGGCTACTGTCCGTCTGCGTGTCCTCAGACGGAGGGCCAGATCGCTGCGCATCCAGGCTGGTTCTTCTCTTCATCTTGTCTACATTCAGGGGTGGCAGCTCCACCTCCAGGATGGCAGTGGTGGCTGCTGGATCCTCCCTCTTCTCATTGTCCACCCTCAGCACCAGCGCCATGCACTCTTTGGGCACCTGGGCTTCACGCTGGCCATCGTCAGAAGGCTGCTTGGAGGTGGAGTGCTGGAGCCGCTGCTGGCTGCCATTGGTCTGCGAGTGCATGCTGGCGCTGACCTTGGTCTTGCTGTCCTCTGGGCTGCTGTAAGCCTTGTAACGGATCATCAGGATGATAATGAAAACCAGCACTGACGCAACAATTATACCACCAATAATGATGATCATAGTGCCTCCCAGGAACTGGCTGTGCATGAAGCGGCACTGGCTGACCTCACTGGCCGTGTGGAACTGCACACATCCGACCACACGTGTGGCCGTTAATGATGTGATGCCGTCGTCGTAAACCGCCAACACACAAAGGTCATACTCCCGGCCTGCCGCCAGATCATTGATTAAGAAGTTCTTGCTGGTAGATGGGATCATTCTGCAGAGAAAGGAAACAGTGCGGTGGTGAAGATATAGACGATTAATCATTGGAATTACAACACCCACATGCACTGATTTGCATAAAGTGTATTAAATCACACAAAGGTGTCAGTACTGCACGACAAAAGACATGAGGGCCACTGCAGCTTTAGCGTTAAATATCACTCAACCTCATCGACAAACACACAAGCAAAAAGCACAACACTTCATTAAAGTTGACTTATGGGAATATGTTATAAAATAGCAGTTTGAAGTTGCTCCATTGGGTTTGTGTATGAAACGACAACAAGGGTAAACTGCAAGGTGATAAACAAGGCAGAGGAGGCTCGCTGTCTAACGAATATGCCACAACAGCTGCAGGCTGCAGGACAAGTGACGCATGATGTGAAGGCAGTTTTGATGTGTGAATACCTACGGTAACACTTTGCTGGCAACTGCAAGATTACACGACTCTAAATACAACGGAGAGAGGCATTGTCTCCAGGTCAACATTGACGTTAATATAATTAGAAGCTTGTTCCTTTTCCCTCAAGGGAGACTTTGATGGTTATCATTTGTAGGTAATAATGTACCACCTAAAGACAAAACAACACTCAGCTCCATGCCTAAACCGGATGAGAAAATTATACAGGAGAGCAACTCATTATATCTGATATAACCTTAAAAAAATGAAAGACCACCACTATTATTAACTCGTCCATGAATATATAAATTCTGAGATATTTCTCAGTGATTCATGTGCTTCACCGATTGTTGAGAAAGCACATCAGACTTATCCTTATATTTAAAACAGTATTTTAATGAGGTTTGCAAATGTTTTACTTGCTTTTTTTAGAAAAGTCAGCTCACTTTGCATAACCATGAGCAGTTTCTTTATTGAAGTACATATGTACTGATTTTGCTTTGTGTGTAGATTGTATGTCCGCACTTTTTCTATCATACATTGCAGCTTAATCTAAAAAGTATTTACTGTATTTTTTAGTTAATTTTAAAACTTTTAAGGTAATTTACTCTTTAATCTAACAGCTGTGGTTACCCATTACTTTTTACTTTATTGTCCTGAAAGGAGAAGATTGTTTTGTTGCACATTAGGCCTTCTCATAAGGATTTTTCAGATCATATACAAAGTTTTACATCACTTTCATGATGAACGGTGCAGTGCTGAGGGCTGGAGCTCACTGCTGACATCACCATTAGCTTCCACAATGGATTCAAAGGGGCATTTCCAGAGTCCTTCAAAAACACAATAAACACTTGTTTTCAAAGACGACAAACTCACCTAGTGGTCAGTAGTGTCTGTTGAAGTACTGATACAAAAATTGATGCAGAGTATGCTTTGGATCAAGTTTTACTTATGGGACTATTTTCAGCCAGCCACTTCACAGCTGTTTGTAAACTTCCGCACGATTTTTCGTAATGGGAGGTTAAAGGCAACCGTAGAAGAACAAACTCTTCCATATCCATTTTGCTAAAAGTGTAAATTTAGGCAAATGCTGCTTTTGCACAACACAGCGAGTGTTCAACAGAAAAAAAATAAATAAAAAATCCATCTTCTGGTTGCCGGTGGTGGAGGGACATCAAAACCTTTCTGCAATGTCTATACAAATCACTGGACTTTAAAGTTAAATAAAACTCGATGCAAAGCATACTATGCGATGATTTTTGTATCAGAACATCAGCTGACACTTCTGACCACTCGGCGAGTTTGTTGTCTTTGAAAACGAGTGTTAAAGGATTCTGGAAATGCCCCTTTGAATCCATTGTGGAAGTTAGCAGTGATGTCAGCAATGGGCTCCAGCTCTCAGCACTGCATCACTTGTCATGAAAGTGATGTAGAACATTGTATATGACCGGGAAAAATCCTGATTATAAGACTTAATGTGCAAAAAAAAGAGAGAACTTCTCCATTAAAATTATGATAATTTATTTATATAAAATACAAATACAATGTATGATAAAAAAAATCCAACCATTGGTTTTCACCCTTTTTGGCTTGTGACCTTTAAAACAGAATAGTCTAGTTGAGACCTGTCTTCATGTCTAAGATACATATAAGTCGCCAGCAGGTCTGCCAAAGACAGATTTTCCCTCGAAACTTCTTAGATGGTTTTAGCTGTAAAGACCCAACAGCAAAAAAAAACCTATCAAGTATTTCACGAAGAAAGCAAATGCTAAAAAAAAAGTCTGAGAAATGAACACAGTCTTGTGTCGCAAAAATATGTGCTTTTCTTTTCTTCCCGTGATTAACTCACAACCCCTCATTCATTTCGTAACCCTGTGGAGGGGCTTGACCCTCAGTTTGGAAACCACTGGAGTAAACAACCACACTGTTTATAAATAAAGTTCCACCTCACTGCTCATAAACTGATCCATCACTGTTTTAAAAAATACATATATCACTCAAAGTGGCCATTTTACTGCAGAGCAAGTACTTACTGTTGATACTTAAGGTGCACTTTGCTGATAAGACTTAAATGCAAGATTTTTCTCCAATGGGGTGTTATAACATTGTGTTGTGGCCACTCTACCAACAGTAAGTAAATTATCTCAGTACTTCTCCTACGTACCACTGCAACCAAGCCTATCATTAGACAACCACATCTAATCACATTCTGTGTTTCAACCAATTAGTCCGATACTTGCTAATGATACAAACGGTTACATGCCGTGAAGTAGTCGGCCCTCGTGATTTTGTTTATTGTCATATCATGTTTTAATGATGCTGGAGAGGCCCTTTAGTGCTTCAGAGTGCTGGACTCCACAGTTGTTGATTAGAAAAAGCAACTCAAATTAGAGATGGGAAATTGCTTACTCAATCTGTAAATATCTTAAATGTACTGTACATTTCATGCATACCGGAATGCATTTTAATTCATGGGAAAAATGTTCTTCCTCCAGCTATCCCATACATGACACTATAGGGGTTCTGTTTATTTTTGGACATACTTAATCATTTTGCGTCTTTGGGATCTGTCAATCTGTCATTCTGCACTGCTGTGTCATTCAGCAGATGGTAACTCCAGATGCCTCACCTTTCCATGTGTCCCTACTCTACCGGCCTCCCCACCTCCATCCCACCGTCCCCTCCACCATGGCCTACCTGTACACCAAAGTATCATCTGCCGTGCTGTTGTATTGAATCTGGTACATCCTGATACCAGGGATGTGGCGCTCAGATGGCCAACGGATCACAGCAGACGAGGAGGTCAGCTCGGTGACCATCACCCTCCTGTCGTGCTTGTCGTAGCCCTTGGTGTCATTGCCAGATTTGGAGGAGGTGGTGATGTCTGAGAGGCCGGGGTCCTCACGCATGTGGCCCGTGTTGTTAACAAACAAGGGTAAGGGGATCATGTTGATCTCAACAGCAGCTGTGGCGATGCCTGCAGCATTGGACGCCACGCAATTAAATGCCCCGCTGTCCTTCAGCGTGGTGATAAGAATATCAAGGGTACCATTATCATACAGGATGGTGCGGGAGTTATTATGCACCAGCTTGCCGTCTGGTGACCGCCAATGAATATCTGGCTCTGGATCACCCACGGCTTTGCACTTGAGAGTCACACCCTGCCCTTCCATCACAAAGGGCTTAGTAGAAAGATGTTTGGTGATGAGCGGAGGCTCACAGATGAACTCCTCCTCTTGGATGGACCAGAAATACTTGTCCATGAGGTGCTCAGGTGAGGCACAGGTCTCCAGATCATCCTCTCTTGTCAACCTGCGGAGCCACAGCAGCTCACAGTTACAGTGAAGAGGGTTTCCGCCAAAGCTCACAGCCAGCGTGGAGGAGCTGGAGCCCTTTGCGTCAGACAGCACCTGTGCGTGCTGGAACAGGCTGTCCGGCGGCAGCTTCTGCAGCCTATTAGAGGTCATGTCCAGGCGGACCAGCTTGGTTAGCAGCGTAAAAGTCCCCGCTCCAATGTGGTCAATCAGGTTGTGGTCCAGCGTGAGAGTATTAATGTTGGTCATTCTGGCTATGGCTTCCCAGGGAAGGGTGCGCAGGTTGTTACTGGACAGATCCAAGTCTTCTATGGTGGAAACAAACTCATCAAAAGAGGTGGCTGCCACCTGGTGGATCTGGTTGTTTCCGAGGATGAGGTGCCGCAGGTTAATGAGGCCTTTAAAGTGGTCGTCCTTTATCACGCTGAGGCGGTTTCCATCCATGTGGAGCGCCCGCAAGGATCGCAGGCCGACAAAGGCGTGTGGGGTGATCTGGCTGATGGTGTTACGGGACAAGGTGAGGTGGACCAAACTGGTCATGTTGAAAAAGTCTTTCCTACGGATGATGGTGATGAAGTTGTCAGTGAGTCGCAGCTCCACGGTCTTGCGGTCGATGGTGGGGGGCACGAACAGCAGACCGGTCTTAGCACAGAGCAGAGTCAGAGTTGGGGAAAGGTGCTGGCAGATGCAGCGGCCGGGGCAGCTGTAACCCTTCACCAGAGCTGCGCACAGCAGCACGCACACAACCAGCCGCTCCATTGTTGATCAGTTTCCAGGTCCTGTGCATGAGACAGAGAAGGGGAAATAAGAGAGACACTCAGTCAAAAATAGAGACTTTTGAATGAATAAACAGCATCATATCCTTTATTAGAGCCTGCTGCAAAAAATCCAGAGTCTGTACAAGATTGCTGAGACTGCCAGCAAGGTATCAATCATAAAATGAAATGGAGCTTTTCTGAAATAATAGCACCTCGGATGATGAAAGGCTGCGCCAACACTGTCAGAAGCCCAAGTCTCTGTAGCCTTTAATGGAAATAATAGAATGTTTTTGAGCTACCAGGCTGCATCACCACTGAACCATATAATTCCTTGAATGATCACAAGACAGTTTTCCAATATTAAACTCTATGACGTGTACATTTCCAAAACATAACAAGGCTTTTGTGTTTTTCTTGCTCGGAATTCCACATCAGGATAGAGAATTAAAGGTAGAAAAGGGCACTTGTCAACAGCGCTCGAGGATTTTCATGACCTTTTCGTGCTCTCCCTGTGCTTTGGAAATGTTCTGCAAAATTAGACAGAAACCTGTCATGTAAATCACGGCAGCAAAAGTCAAGGTGAAAACTGAGGGAATACAGCTTGTTTTCGAGTCCGTCCCATGGAGGCGCTGAGGATGTTCTGTTTCTCTGATTCCCATTTAAAGGTATTGATTTACTCTAGGAGGGAACACGCCTGTGGTGACAGGAGTAGAAAGTGATCCTTTGCTATAATAACCATAAGATACCTCAGTAGAACACAAGCGGTGATGCGTTGATGCCACAGCGTCAGTGGTTTTACCCTCTCTGGCATCCATCTTGATTGCTAATGCCTTAAGCGATGCTGCTGATGAGAGAGCTTGTTAACTCTGATAAAGTACAAGGATGAAAACTGACCTTTTTTTATTCTAGGTGAGGGAACAACATAAGCGTTGCTGCAGCCCACCACCCCATCCAACCCCACAGGGCGACACTTGCTGGAACCAATGTGTCATTTAACAGCAATATCTCTTTTTTTAGAGGTCTATATAATTATCTAAATTCATACAGGAAAAGCTGGCTGTGGATTTTAAGCGCAAATTATGTCTAATTTTCACAATTTTCGATGCTTCATCCAATTTGTCATGACTAATTTTAGAGCCTTTTTTCTATGCTTCACCATGTGGAGGTGGTGCTGATGTCTTCAACGCGATTCTGTCCCCCACTGGACCCAAAGCAAAGCACACAAACTTAGAGCATTAATTACCATGAATCAAATTGAAGGAATAAAATTTTTTCCTCTTTTTTTCCTGTGATTTATTATTTTTCTTTCTTTTTTTGTTGTTGAAATTTTGGGCTTCATTATTTATTACTATGTTAAAATAAAAACAGCTAATGCCACATGTTATATTTCACAGCAGGAGTAAAGTACAAGCCAAGCTCCTGCATCTCTTAAGCTTCACCTTATTTATATGCTTTGCACAAAGACTCACCATGTCTTCAGCTAAACAAACTTGGGACTGGTAGGACTTGTTATGCATGTTCAAGATGGAGAGAGAAGTGAGAAATTGCAATTGCATTGCTGTCATTTCACATCAACCTGCGCTGCATTCGGCAGCCAGCAACAAAAATACCCAGTTGCTCTTCCTTGTGTGCTCTCTTGCACACACATGCACTCACACTGCTGGCTGGCTACTATCTGACAGACAACAGGGCACCTCGTTAAATATGAAATACTGCTGTCAAATCAGTGCTCTCATTAAAATCTGGGTTTGAATGATATCATTTTCAGAGGGAAGTGGAACAGCTTGAAGCACAAGTTCAAACCAGTGGGATAGTATCTTAAAGGTTGTTGACAAAATTTACTCAATACTGACGGTTTTTGTCGACTTTAAACTACATTTCAGTAAATTATTTGGCTGTACTCAAGAAATTCACTAAATCCAAACCTTTGCTTGGTTTGTATTTACACTTCCTCCCACCTTGTTCTGACTCTGCAGGCTTAGCTGTAACCTCCATCTCAGAAATAGAACCACCTTAACTGTTTGATATTAAAAAACATCTCTCCTGTGCAATTTATTCAACAAAGACAACGCACAATAAACTATTTCCATGTGGGAAAAGACAAACTAGGTGGTACACTGTGTGAGAAAATTTCTAAACCCCCCCAGAGAGAATTTATTTATTTAGCAACACGCCTTTATTGCTGGTAGCACAGTGTGCCTCCCTTGTATAAATTAATTCCCCAGATTTCCTTCTTAAAAAAGAAAAGCTAAAATACTAAAGTAGGCTACAGCAGTGCAGGTCAAACTAAAAAGGCTCCTATATAAGACAGGGTGAGAGGATTTCAACAGCTCTACGGTCACTGGTTCAGATTTAATTTAATAGTGTTGCCCAAGTTCGTTAAATTTCAATTAAACAGGGACCTTGCTTGATTGTGTTAGTTTTTGGATGCTAACTAGGCCACAAAGCTCTCGCTTCCTCAGAGGACCATCTGTGCCAGAGCATTTCCTGCCACACCGTCGAGGATACTCTATTGATCTTTCAGCATCTCAGGGAGGGGGGTTGGGGTGGGGTAGAGGGGGACTTTGTTGCCACGGCAACTCTGGTGTAGAATGTAGGTCTTTGAATTGCATTAAGATGATGCCGAGCTGTCCGAAAAGCACGGCTTCAATCTTAATGGGTGCTGAGGAGGTGAGGAGAGACGTGAACAGATGTATGAATGGCCAAGGGGAAATGAAAGGAAAAGGGCAACTTCACCTCGCATTTCTATTTCTGTTTTATTGCGGCGGCCGCCGAATCGATATGTAGACAACAGGAGAGAACAGAAGGTGAACCGGAGTTTAGGTTAGTTTTGTGTCCAGTCACGCAGGAGCTCAACCTTTTCAAAGGGTGTTTCTTTGATGGATTACTGACACATGTGGAGTTCTGATTAAAAACAGCTTCTGTGTGTCACAATAAACAAACTTTTTTTTTCAGCATACATACATGCGTGCACATAAACATACAGAGCTTTAAATGACCTTCATATTCCTGTCTTCTCAGGGAGATTTAGAGAGAGATTAGCAGTTACAACTACAGCATATTAAAGTTACTTCAAATTAATTCTAACCCTATTTACATCTAAATGTAGTGACAATTAGCATTATGATTCGTTATAATTTGAAGACATGGTACCCCCCCCCAGCCCTCCAGAAGTAAACCTGACAATCAACACCTTTTTTAAGTTTTCTAA
>JAQFJB010000023.1:19013497-19024063 GCA_029874875.1 Naso minor
GATTTCAGACAGAAGCAGACAGAGGGTCTGCAATAAGCCTTTGAATGATAAATACAGGAAGTCAAAGTGACTCAGCAGTGAAAACAGGTTAGAGTTATGAATACAAAGCTACATGCTAAAGCTACAGATCACAGTGCAGCTGCTTCAACTTGTGTAGCAAAGACTCTCATAATGATTCAGGACCGGTTTAGGACAAGCGGAGGACACGACTCTTTGTATATTAATGTCAAAGGTAAAGTTGAGCTTTTTGGTCAGGTTTGAGTTCTGGTTACCAGCGCTGCAAACTGTTGAGAGCTGCTACTTCCAGACTGCAGCCATAGACTTAGCTGATCAGGCTCGCTAGCGCTCTTAATGGCTATAATTAACTCAAATTAACCAGCTAATATCCATTAATAACAACGTAACATGGCTTCAGTGTTTATCGAAGGGTTACTGAAGCAGATGTAACGTTGTGCTTATTAAACTGTCAGGGGTTCAACAAGGAATGAACAGTTTTGCCCAGAGCGTAGTGTTACACTTTTACACTTTTCAGCGTTTGATTTTGGAAAGGTAAAGAACATAAATCTCCTTCGAACCTCTCCGAATAGCAAACATCACTCTTAAAAGTGCCCCAAACACAATGTTTAACCATGATGAGCTCAAAATCCACAGAACCAGCCTGAAAATGATGAAAATCTGTAAAGATACAAAGAGTTTAAATGGAGCACAGCCGTGTAGCTGCCAGACCCTTGAGCAGAGCTGGCAGATGCTATGCTCTGATTGGCCTGTTGGCATTAGAGGGCGGAGCTTAGTGCATTCTCCCATGTCGACATAAGTTGTACAGATCAATCAAGTGGTGATAGTGGGATCCACCTGACACCCCCGCGGCATTATGAACCTGAACCTTCGTCTGTTCCTTGATGACCCTCACTGTGACTGTGCTCGTTCTCTCTTGATGTTTTCTGAGCCCAGAAAATGCTGCATATTGGTTCTTCCTGGGCCTTATAGTACGCTAACGTTAGCTCAGACGTAAATCTGTTGCTTTTTTACATTTTAAAAGACTAAAAAAAAAAAAAAAGTCTAAGGCAATTATTGTACAAGAGAACACGAAACTGCTTATGCTGCAGGCTCTAAAACAACAACACACTCTTGCTCTCTCAGGTCGTTCCACGCTTCTTCTTGAGGCCTTGAAAACTTGCATTGTATCGACGGGTTATGCAGCGTTTTTCTGTTACAGTTGTGTTCTTTGACTTTGGCATTGCATTGTTTCTGTAATTGCAATGTGTTTTCTGTTAATGTATTTGTTGTGGCTTTCTGTAGCATATTTCTTGAACTGCAGAACTTTTCTGTTGATTTGTTTTGGATTGTGGTACATCTTTCCCTCTGAAGCTGCAATGCGTTTCTCCAAATGGAAATGTTTTCACCAGTTGCAGCCCATTTACCCTTTTCAGCCACTTTATCAGTAGATGAGCAGGCTGATAGTCATTGTACATTTAAAATGTTTTATAGGATGAGGAATAAAGCACAAACCTGATGTCCGTTTAGACTGAAGTCCAAAGTTTAATGTTTTATTTGTATGCATACTTTCTCTTTTGTTGCTTTTGATTTGCACTCTCATCAAGTTGATTCACAGAAAGTTGTGGCACAGAATATGTTGTTTTAGTTTATTTCATGGAACTGCAACTTTAAAACTTCTTGTACATCAGCATCAGAAAACGAACATGATGCTCTTAGTTACTTTAACAAATTGTTGGCATTAGGAGTGGAATTTTAAAGGATGTTTGAATTAACTCCACTTATTAATAAAATCGATTTGATTTGTATTTGTTGTCTCCATGGTTACTTTCACCATCAGCTCACAATGTTTGACCTTTTACACATTTATATGTTATGTAACTGCTGAATTAAAAAAATATAGTGCTGCTGCTCCCTGGCTTTCCTAAAATGTCTGTGTTTTCATTTAAAATGTGATTCACGCAAATTGCACTAAAGGCAAACAAAATGTGATGATTTCCACCTATTTCGGCCACAGGCAGTCAAAATGACCACACAGACTTTATACATTTTCGCATGGTGGCAGCTGCATCTTGGTTTGCATGGCGACTCTCATTGTCTCTGTCAAAAGTAACAGTTTTAGATGAAAAAAAACACCCACAAAGAATTTGACACATTTACATTTTTTCTTATTTTGGTCTTTATAGCCTTTAATTGAGCTCAGTGTGGCAATGAAAGCTTTATTTCAGGAAACCAAAACGACTCTCTGTATGTCCAAGCAGAAAACATAATGTATACCTTCCTGTTGTTTTTTTTTTAGCCTGCTGGATTAATCTTGTCTACCTTTTGCAAATGTGTTTCATGATCTATCCGAGCCTATGTAACTACTGTCAGCAGTTTGAATGCAGCAAATGACCCCAGCTGAAGTGTCCTTGATGGCATCATATGCGGAAAACACACAAGACCTATGGTTTGCCTCCGGCGAAGTCCCTTGTAAAAGAACGGTGATGAGGATACATGAGGGGCTGAACTACAAGATAGACATTTCATAAACTAGAGAATGGTGCAGACCTCACCACCTTTGCTTTGCAACTGTGAAAGCACCATTGAAAGCTGCAAAACTATCTATTCAAAAATTCCTAACAAGAAGAGACGGGAGGAAGGTTTTGTGAAGCACTTGGCGATTTAGATGAGCTCATAGATTTTAATTTCGTTGACCAGTCAGTGATACATATGACAGAGCAGGCTGCTCCTTTAATGGAGCCTGGCGATGATTCTTATCAGCGAGAATGTTGCCAATTTAGTTGCCACTGAATTTATGTTACACTTCTGGTAAAACTGGCTTCTAAATGAGTTAAGTCCGGAGAGTTATATAGCAAACCTTTTGTCAAATCACAGGCTTTTTGACATTTTATGCAATTAGAAAAAAGCTGGATTTTAAAGTCTTCCTCCTGACAGTGCAGTCTGGCTTTCAAGAGTGGAAATTGTACACCAGGAACACAAGCTAAAGAAGACTCTCACAGCTTTACTTTTATCATAAACCAGGAATGTTAACTAAAGTTTACTTTGGACAAACAAATTTAAAAATAGACTACGGACACATCCGCGGACTCGTCCGCGTGTACGGACTGGGAAAGCAGTTTCATTCATACTAAAACAAAGGTCTGTGCCAGTCTGGCTATAGGTGATATGAAATGCACAGACTGCAGGAGAATAAAAGATAACAGGAAGTTTTAGTGGCTGCACTCCTTTTTCAAAAAATCTGTTTTTAGCCAGACGGACGTTACTAATGTTGCAGCCACAACTAAATCCACGTCAGTCAGGCAGAGACAAAAAATAAACTCTGAGGACATGAAGGAGAGCACATTCTTCCCTGAGTGGGACGTTTTATGTTCTTTTGTTGTTGTTGTTGTTGTTGAGTGAAATATTGTATTTGCAGTTTGAAATGTTGCATTTTTTTCTTCAGTAAAACAAATCAAGTGAAAACATTGCTCTATTCACACGCAGAAAGAGCATGCACAGGTGAAGCACTCTCAATGCGGACAGTCTGCACATGGACGTCCCCGAAGGGCTCAGCGCAGACCCTTGCAGACATGCGGACACAGAAAGAATGAATTAGCCGTAAGCTGTTGGTCAGAAGTGAATGGTAACTAGTTATCTTACACATGAGAGCACTTATCCCCCTGATCAGGGTCTCTGATTCTACTCTGAATTAAATATTCTTTTTGTTTTGTTTTTTGAGGAGTCTGAACCAACATTTCAACCCTCTGGTGGTCGATGATGTAGAAGTTGTAGGTTCATTGTACTCCCTGTCCTGATTGGCCAGTCTGAGCTTCTTAGTGACAAGTGATGTTGGTACGAGCTGATTAGCTGTTTGTGCCTTACGCTCTGACTCGCCTCTGCCGACAACAGAGAGTCTGCAAGCGATATCATCAGCTGGCTCTAGTTCAAGCTGAGATGGAACCAGTTTACTCCGCTGCAACTTTCCTTGCTTCCTAACGAGTCTTATGCTACAGCTAACATTAGCAAAAGTTACCTACTGCAGCTTTAAATCTAAATTATTAAAAGATTTGCTTTGTTCGTGATAATAACACAAAGACTCATACATTGTAATGAAAGAGTTCAGCAATGAATTCAGTGATGCATCCTTTTTGCAGAGCCCCATTTAAAAAGCAAGATAAGAACACAAAGTTCAAAGTATTATTGCTGAAGCATTATCTTCAATCTGCCATGCATCATGTCTCTTTGCAGTGCAGACACTGAGAAACCTGAAATTGTTAGCTGTATATCCACATGACCATTTAGTGCAGTCAAAAGATGTGACCTCGCCATACAGACAGAAAGGCCAGAATTTTGTTTTTAATACTTAATTTGAAGTCATTGCTGGTAAGTGATCTCCGCGCTCTCTGCATACTAATTTGCACAGACGTCGTCCTTGAGAACTGTGTGATTAATAATGGATACAGTGCGACTATATGCCAATAGCTGGGGCGAGCCGGAGAGCAGTGAACTGCAAGACTGGGTTTGAAAATGTGCCTCCTTCCATCTCCACATCTCAAATGCTGTGTTTTTAAATTAGGTGAGACAATTAAGAGTTAAATTTTGCCTTGTTAAATGGATCCTCTCTTGTGGGTTTGCAGCAGAAGGATCCAGGAAATCAGTGAAATCTGATCATGTAGTCAGAGCCTGCCCTATACCTACACACCTGCATCACAGCTGCAGCATTTCTGAAACTGCTTTCAACTGTAAGAATATGCATGACATCTGCATAAGACGTTTATGTAATTATGAGCAAAATGTCCTCTATAAATAAATGGTATTCTCACGATTGTTTGGGGTATTATGCTGGCAAGTATTCAGCAGGAATACAGTGGATTAACATCATAGGAGATTTTGAAAATGTCAAAGCTCAGCACAAAGGATTTTTCACATTATTGTCATCCTATTATTACACAATTTATGAAATGAAACAGCTGTCAAATTAGTATCTAAGACTGGAAATTCATTCCAAAAAACTATTTTTCTGTGTGAATCTCTAGGGCATGTTTCTATGCTGGTATTGCACGACCACTGCTCTGCATCTGCAACATCTTTATCATTTCTCCTTAAGATGAATCCTTACGTTCAAGACCGTGTGCCAAAAATATGTGCTTTTGTTTTAGCCTCAGTGTAATCTGCGAGAAGCTAAGCCTGCAGAACAATGGTAGTTACCATGTAAATATTGTATACTGTGCACACCACATGTGGAACAAAACCATTAGCCAGCTGTGGGCTCACTTGCTGGGGGCTGTTTCTACGTCTCTCAACATAGTTTTAACAGAAGGCAAACAAGTTACCATCCATAATCAAACATAATTGAAATACTTCCCTCACATATAGCAAAGAGGATAATGCATCTGGGCCAACGAAGGCATTAAAATACTTGCTAACCAATGTTTTGGGGCTAAAGAAGAGCCACAGCACGATGAAATGTTCGTGGCTTAATACCCGTAAGAGCGTAGAATGAATATGGGAGGTCGAGTGCCTCCTTTGACTTCAGTCATTGCGAAATAACCCAGAGATGCTATTCTCTGCTACACTGTCTGCTCCTGTGACGTGTCTGAGGCAGACGAGGCCCCCCTTTATATTTAATTTAAATCTCATCCAGTTCTGTCATCTAAAGTTGGCCTGAGAGTTTCTGGTGCCATCTGAACTACTTTCAGAAAGGAAACACAGATGAAGATTTTATTGTAATTCTATAAAAAGAATTCAAGTGGAAATGGTGGATGAAGAAATCTTCACCGGCATTACAAAAGGCTTCATTTATGGGCACTTAGCTGGTTACTATATGCGGTACATCGTAGTGATATGCACCATTTGCTCTAATGGCGGGGAAGTCTTAATTCTCTGTATCCTGGAAATAGAAATGTTTACTGTTCTTGTCCAGTTTAATAGGAGAATGTGTGCTGGATTACTTTTGCAACCAAGCTAGATATTCCGTATGTGACACATTATTGCAGAGGTTTTTAAAACTCAGCCTGTGCTGCAGCACCTTCCAGGTTCGTGACAGTTCCTGGTAACCATTGGATACCATCTACTGTGCTGAGGACAAAGGGAAACCTGAAAGATGGGACCTGCCAATGATTCTGCCTTGTGTGCAGCCAGAAGACTCACAGGCCATGTTGATTTACTGACAAAAACAGGGTCCCCTTCTGCGTGAGTCGATGCTGGTGTGAAACACTGCTCAAAGAGGATATTTCGCTCTTTACTCATGCTCATCTCTCAAAGGTAATGGCTTGGAAAATCTGAATGTCTTTAAAAGGCAAGAGGGACTACAAGGCCATTATACATTTCTTATCCCGCTGACACTGCCATCACAGCTCAGACGGACTGACATAGAGGGTCACTAGCTTATTACTTTCTCGCAAGTGGCGCGGTCAAAACGAAGGAAAGCTATCATAAAGACTTCATTTAGTGATGGCTGTTGGTGTAACCAGCGCATGGCAGCTTCATTCAATGTCAATCCTAACCGCTGCTCCTATCATAATCATTTCAAGCATTCACAGGATGTGGGGACATGCAGCCTTTGCAGCAGTAGCAGTGGGTGACAGCTCAGTCCTTCCCATGCTGTAATATTTCCAGCAGTTCCTTTACGTCTTTATGATTTCAGGTTCAAGAAACCCCTAAGCCGATAGGTGATCATGCTCCAGCAAACCACCTATTAAAGGTGCTGAAAATATATCTGTGCACTGCGAGAACATGTGGTCAATAGTTGGTGTACAAGACTTACCTCACTAAGCCGGCTTACGCTTTAGCTCATAGCACTTCTAAGCTTCTTAACGAGTAAGCTCAAACTGAGCTAATTATTCATGGACAGCCTCCGTCTCAGGGAACAGTGCCAGGGATGAGTACCTAAAATTATAAATTTTGTACTGTAACACATGGAAACAGTACAATTACCTCTTTCAAAAACAATGCAGAAACGTCTGTCTTTAAAGGTAACACTGCTCTCTTCTTTGCCTAATATATTAAAAGTAATAGTCTCACATCAGACGTTTGTCTCTCCCAGTCCACTGCTTCTGGCTTGGCTTGGTAAACTCAAACTGTGTTGCAGTTATGATATTCTAATACTCTATATTAAAACTGTGGGCGAGCTGGGACTGTGATTTCTCTCATGTTCTTCCAATTCAAGCCGAGGTGTTATCCCAAGAGCTTTAAAAGCTAACTCACACTGTTAATTGTTTTTCATCTTAGTGTGGTTTTCCCGTGTGCCATTGTCATTTTAATTTTGGCACTTCAAAGTCAAAAGTTCTTCATGGTGCTTTTCTATTATGCTGTAACTGTCGCCAGAAATGGGAACATTTTGAACATCAGGCTAGAGAAAGAATCTCGAGTGTGTCAAGACTTTTTTTCTCACTATCTGTTTCTTGACTCCTTAAATTAAATTAATGGCCATATAAAGCAAACGCAGCATAGTTGTGATTATATTTTATGCAAAACATGATGTCACCTTTTTTCCTCTAATACCTGCATATTAGCATTTTACTTTTATACGCCCAAGAAAATGGGTGATGGAAACTGTGTGCACCTGCTGAAAATTAATTTGCAGCTGCATCAGAGATCCCAAAATAACTGAGGTCTTATACTTGCATACCATTAGCATTAATAATCCATTACATTTACATTCTAAATCCTGCTAAACCATTTTTTCTTTTTCCTTTCTTTTCCTTTTTCTTGAGGGTGGGTGCACGTCTACACTGATTTTCATATGTGTTTAAATTGCTTGCTGGGGTAATTCATCACCTCACTGACAACTTTATGACTTCATCCTGGTTATCAGCATATTACCAAAAAACTCATTTATGATAGACAATTGGATCACCTGTGAGGATCACTGTTGCACTAACTAAACATAATTGTCTATGTATGATTCGACGTTAATCTGATCCAACATGATGAACTGAGAGATCTTCACAATAGCAAACTCCCAGCAAACGTATTACTGTGCAAATAATTACTAATTTGAATAATATAAGCTTTGTATGAGAAGCCTAATGAACTTCAGCTCTGCTTGCATTATAATGGGGTGGGCTGTAAGTAAATGATGAAAACTGTGCATTAGGGCTTTTGTGTAAATAATGCATAAATTAAGCACTGTAGCAACAAGGTACCAGTTTATGTGAACACATATAGGCTAAATTATGATGCTATCGTTTAGATTAAAGGCAAATACTCCAGAGTAAAATTGACATCGCCTTCCTATGTAGCATGTCGTTGCATCAGGACATAAGCTGAAAGCAGCTCAAAGTAATCATGTATGAACTTAGCTAAATGCAGCACGTTAATTTTACCAGTAGAGATCTCTCAATCAAAAAGGTGGATATAAAAGACCTAGTGCAATGACGCAGTGAAGCATCATGGGATTTGTTTAATTCACTGTTTAACACTCACTACTGCAGGTGAAAATTTGACTTAGGCCGCAATGCTCACAAGGTAATGTGTTAAAGATTTATTTACGTTACGATTGGTTGACCCTCTCGCTCACTCTCTGACTGGTGTTACCGCCAAAGTTTGTGACCCGACATGATAAACAGCAGCATAACCATGAATAAAATTGCGGCTTTCTCTGAGGTTGAACACTGTTGGAAACATTAAGAATCACATAAGTGCACAACTCAAAATAACATATGATATTGTAGTTTTTTTCTGTGATATTGTACATTGAAAAGATGCCTGACTTATAAAACACAGCTGATATATAGTTTTAATCCTGGTCTGAACTATTTTTGATGTGAGCATCAAAGAATAGAATATGCAGAATATGCATGTCCATGTGCAATCCTCACATAGCAGGAGTGCATAAATGTTTACCAACTTCTGGAGTAAATGACAGTTTAATTTTCCTTTCCGGCAAGATGACAGGCCCTTCTCTACCACACAAAATGTATTTCACCTGGAGCCAAATCATTTAGAGTCTGGTAAGTGTGCCTGGACCGGAATGATAGAGCTGAGGGCTCATCAGCCATATGCTGGGCCACCGATTAGACTAGAGCCATGCTGAGAGAAACACTACCCCTCAAGTCAAACACGGAGGTGCATCTGTTTTGGTTAAGGCTTGTTTTACATCTTAAAGTCTTTTATTGCGTGTCTAAATTGAAATGGACAGTTGATTTAAAGTTTCACCGCTTGCCAACACATAATTCGCTTTAAAGGGCAGCACAGTGACTTCCATCGATATTTTTTAAAACAAACATTTATGACTCTCTGTTATAGTTTAAGACAAAGCTCCGTGAATCACAGCATTTCTGAGATGTCTTGTTCAGAATGCCTTCCCTTTCATATTTTGTCTGGTAAGAGATTTGCTTTCATTTGTAAAGGTTATTTTTATGGTAAAATACAGATGGAAATAGTGGGACAAAGAGCACAGAGTGATATGTAACAAAGTGTCCCTGCTGAACTCGAACACAGCACACCAAGATTACATGGTACACACCCTTTCCAGCCGAGCCAACAAGACACCACAAACACCTGGTTTGGGCGACGCTTGCTTCCATGGCAATGCAGCAAGTAACGCTGATGCGTCTTATCAACAGGCCTACGAAGGAAGAAAACCAAAGAGCTTGAGCCAAAATGCCACAAGACATAGATTTAACCAATGCCATTGTCTCATCACACATTATTCTACTAAAACAACAGTTGTACTATCTGACAGCAATGAGGCAAAATAGCTTTAGTTCTTATTCTTACCCTTAATATTGCAGTGAATTTGGTCTCCATGCATTTAACAAAGTTTTAGCAGACACAGGATAGTATTAGCATTTCAGTCCCAATGATTTCTTAAAATGTACGATTTGAAATTGAATTTCTTGCGGCTATGAGTAATGATCGCAGGAGAAAACATAGAAGGCCGTGAAAACGCACAACGGATTTACTGTCTAATACGATGAAGTGTCTTCCCCAAAGCTACTCGAGTGACAGCCACCTGCCAAGTGTCTTGCTTGCTCAGCTGTCTGATCTAAAAATTACTGACATGTCAAAATTCAAGGACTTTTGCAGCAATAAAGAACAGGTGTTTAATAGTACAAAAAAATTCATGATTCAGTGTGTTCCTCAGTTTCGGCACTGAGGTTTGGTTTGTTTACAGTACACAAAACAAAAGAGGAAATGCAGAAAAAAAACCCTTTTAAAATTTATTTTGAAAATTCATTGGCCATAACTCTAGGGCATTCAAATGCTGGTATTTTGTCAAAAGCAAAGTTAACAAAAGGTCTTAAAATGCTCAGTCGTGAGACTCTGACCTGTTTATTTTCAAGTGTAAAATAGTAAAATACAAACTGACAAGTGGAGTTTACTAAGAATTAGTTAAATTTACCATTAAAGTCAGTGGTACAATTTTAGCTTTTAATATTCAGTTGACATTCAGCCAGTTTCAGCCATTATCATTTCTTGTTCCTTTTCTTTCAGAAGGAAATAAGTTTGTCCATGTTGTCCACAGCGGCACTAACAATGTCCTTCATTAAAGCTCCAGTAGGTAACTTTGCGAAAGTGAAAGTAAACTCGCGACTCGATCCGAAAGTTCAACACAATACACCGCCAAATCCCTTTATGAACCTC
>JAQFJB010000023.1:19083189-19093632 GCA_029874875.1 Naso minor
ACCAGATTTAGCCACATTTTCTCTGCTTCATTGTACCTTTTGTTCCCATTTTAATAGATGATCGCGAAATTGAAAGTTATTCAACACCTGAATAGGTTTCCAGCTGAGATGGGAGTGGGTTGTGATTGGACCATTTAGACAACTTAAACCAGCAATTTTAAACCAACAGTCACTACAAATGTGACTTTTTGAGCTTTTTTCTCCCCCCGAAAAACAACCTTTAAATTATAAATACTAAAAAGCTATTTTAAAAGAAATGCTATGCAAACAACAAAATGATTAAATGTCCAGACAGAACAATCATTAACTCCTGGATGTCACGCTTTTCACTTGAGAAGTCCCAACCACGTTTTTCTTCGTCATCACCAATTCTTTCATTTAAGAAACTGACAATAGAATGTTTTATTCACGAAGTCTGTGTCTGTTGTTGCCTGCATGCTCCGCCTAATTAAAACTGTCCACAGACAATGCAGACAGTCGAAAAACTGAATGCCTAATTGGACAAAAACCTGGTGTCAAATCTGTGATTAACAATGTGTATTTAATCCTGTGATCCTCAACCAGTCACTGTAACACTCATACATAATTCTGCACACTGCTCACACACACACACACACACACACACAGAGTCAAAAAGACAGAGACAGATACACACCTCTTGCATCCTGTCAAATCAGTTTACAGCTTCATAAACAAGGCGCAAATAAGCACTGATACCAGCAACAAGAGCTGTAAAACCGACAGCTGTGTTGATGTCTCCATCAGGAGGGATGGAGATGACTGTGTGGCAGATATAATACTCTTCTCTTTACACAACTTATTAGCCAAAGTAATCACTTAACAAAGCTGCAGGTAATCAGTGCAGACAGGATCATATGGTCACTCATTTTCAGATATTGTCTGCGGGGATATGACCTGAATTTTAAAACCACTGCAATCACAGTATTGCCTTCTCAAAACAAAACACCACAGCACAGCTGTTTGCTTTCAGGATACCAATTGTGTAATACAAAGAGGAACTGATTTAATTTCTGTTGTTGGGGAAAAAGCCGCATATTGTGTGTGCACTTTCTCTCGACACCGGAGTAATTTTTGCGATGTGAAATCAAATCTATTTCTCATTACAGAGGCAATGTTTGAAAGACACAATGCTGTATATCCCTGGGACAATGTTGCACTGCTTTGAGTAAAAGTCAGTGTCTGATATTTGCTTTCGCAGATAAAAAATAACTTCACTGTCAATGGAATTTTGAATAGCAAGCTGCAAAGCCTCACAAACCAATTTTTTATCTGGGTTAAAGGACGAGACTGAACAAATATGGGGCCTTGGATTCTTTGGTTTTAGTGACTTTAAATGCCAAAAAAAGGGAGACTACAGTACCGGGCCGAAGATCACATAAATCCTTCCCACTAGATTTGATTCAAGGTGAGATAAATTGAGGATTTAATGAGACAGACGACTATTGAAACCCTGTCTTTTTTTTTCCAACTTTACGATCAAAGATGCTATACCCAGTGTAGACACGAAAGACAACATCTCACCATGAACAGCTAAGAAGAACACCTGTGTCAAAAGAGCCCTGCTTTCCTCCCAAAAAAGAAGACGTGTGTTCGCTGCTGTTTAAGATTTCACCCACTGAATCCCATACACTCAGTTTTGTTTCCATGATGGTCTTGTTTCTTCTGATAGAAACAATTTAGAGCCACTTCTGTTAACATCGCATTTATTTATATGTTGACCTTTCTCAAGGCAAGGATGACTCCTTGAGAGTAGCATTTGCTCTTGCAGCTCTAAAGTGTTTCCAGATGCTCCACTATGCCATCCATGAACTGCATCTAGTAGTAAATGCATACTGCAGATATCCCATCAGCACAAACCTAAAATGAACCCTATGGCTTTTTCTGCGCCAATTCAGACTCCAGCACCAAACAGCAAACACATCTGTATTTATTTTCTACATATCCAAACAGCAAATAGCTTCCAGGTCATTTTTCTGAATGCAGAATGAGACGACAGAATATGTGAAGCAATGTGCTTTGATCTCGTTGTGTTGTCCCCATTTTTTTTTTTTTTTTTTTCACAGAAAACACCTGCCTCAAACACGTTTAGGGAGATTAGGAGTGAGCTTGTTATCTTTCCTCTCCACGTTTGTGTCTTTTACAGGACTGGAATTTCAATGCAGGACCAGACACTGCGAAACTGTTTCCACAACCGGCAGAACACAGACGTCGTTCATTTGTTGGCGAAATGTTGTTCAGCCACATCACGGACCCGCTCACGTTGATAAATCCCAGCAGTGGTGTTGTGATGAGGTGAATGATGCAGATTCTTCGAAAAACAACAGGTCAGCAGTGGAGAGAAAGCAATTAAAAGGCTCTATTATGTGCAACCCGACCAGAGCGCATAAAAATAACTCAGGTTTTATGAGATATTTCTAGGTGAGAACATTGATTTCTGTGTTATATAATCAAGTGCATTTTAAAATTCCGTTTACTTTCACCATTCGAGCATTCATGCGTCAGCTATAGGAACAATCAACCTCGCCATTTTAATCTTTAAGAAATTCCTTGAATGGTCACCAAATCTGGAGAGGCATTTTTCAGGGGAAAAAGCATCACTCCCTCACAATCGAAGAAGTACACAGAATAAATACTTAAAGCTTGCAACGTTGGTCTTTTTGATGCAGAATATACGTACATGAGTAGGCGTTATATCCCCAACCAAATTTCAGTGAGAGGGATTGTGATCTCATCATCGGTAAAAGGCGATGGCTGAGATTGATTGTGCTGCGTCTTCTACAAAAAAAAAGGGGGGGAAAAAAGCATTTTCTTGGCAGCCCACACTGTTGGTTTATCATCGCAAAAATCACTGCCTGCTCTGAAAATAATTTATCTGTGGCTGTGTACATTTGCTCCAGGCTAGTGTGTGTCAGCCAGCGATCTTGAAAGTGTATGGTGATGCTTTATAGCGATAGTTGACACTGACGTAGTTAAACTCCCTGCTAAACTTGCTGGCCTACAAAGCACATTGCCTGTGTTATCTCCCACGACCTTCCTGTAAAATACACATGCACTACACACATCTATGTCACCGTGCAGAAAAAAAGGAAAATAAAAAGGGCAAAGTATCAGAGGGATATAAACAATCAGCTATCTCATTCCTGCAGCACATCTGTCAATCTTATCTGTCTTTTCCCACTACAATGGGTTAATGATATCTCTCTGGACCCTGCCAATATTTAGAGCACATCAGCTGAACTAGGCCCAGGCTTTGTAGATCTCATTTGATTTTCACTGCTGATAGTGGATGCGGCAATTTATGCTAGTGCTCATTCGAGTAGATGGAGATCAAAGAATCTCGTCGTACCACTCCCCTCACTCCCATCTCTGGTTTCATCAGATCTGCAACCGGGCTCCTTACTGAGGCTTCCTCATTCACCCACTGAATCACCAGGGTCAAAATCAATCCCCGCAGAGCCAATGTGTAGTGAAAATCTTAACTTTGACAGCGCTGCTTGAGAAATTTGCATGTATTTACTTGTTTATCGAGCATGGCAAAATGACTTTTCCCAATCTTTGCTGATCAGATCGGATTGTATTAACAGAAAAATGCAGCATGACGTGTTCACAGAACTAAAAAAGACAAGCTGAGCGATGGTTATCATTCGCAGGTGTTGCTGACTTGGATAAAAGATTGCATCACTTTATACAGACATTCACATTAAAACTTCGGATGAGGACATTTTGTCTTAAATATCTGTTGTGACCCACACATATTGCATCACAAATCACCAAAGGGAAAAAGGAAACATTCTGTAATGATTTTTTTGTCCTTATGCTTCATTTACAAGTAACATTTATCTACAATATAATGGATTGTGCACAACATGGTATACCCTCTGAAATATTGGCCTCTTTGTTTTGCGTTATTCCTGGCAGCCTATTTGTTATTACCCTTTTTTTTTAAAAATCTAGCTGCACAACAAGAAAATTAAGATATTACTTCATCAGCTATTTTGTAGTCATCAGCATGTCCACTCAAAACAATCAATGTCACACATTAACAGTCAGTACAACTCCTGTGATGACAGCACTTTGTAAAGTTTGTGGCAGCTTACAACACACACACAAAAAAACAGAACACCTTTGCAGTAGGTTTGGAATAGAAATGTATCGTCAGATACAGCACGTTGTGCAGTGTGCAGCAGGGCACACACTGTTCTATATTCCAGGTCAATGCAGACTTGCCAACCTTGGGAAAATATTCTGAGTACCACAACACTTGAAGCACTTCGCATGTTACAAAATCCCGTCACCACTCACCACCATCATCAGCTTATTCCACAAATAAATAGACTATGAAAAGAGCTTAAATCATACGTGACGTGAAGTACTGTCAATTATGAATCAAAAACCCTGTTTCTGTTCAGGATTTTCATTTGATGCAGAATTTATATTGAATCAGTCCATACAGGCACACAACATGTCAGTCTAATAAGACAAAATGTAGTCTGTTTAATTGAAAAATTATCTATAAATGTACCTTGGACCTTTGTGACTAAAGGCTCAGCCACATTATTACTTGAAGCTGCTTGCTGGCTAATGATACTGGTGCAAAGAGTTGTACATTTGGAGGAATAATTATTGATTAAAATAATTTGGGCGATCATTTTGGCCATAATGGTGCAGCCCTTAAATTACCTAAATTATCAACTTTCCACATCCGCCTCTGTCCATTTACCTTTGCAAAGGAGTTTAAAGAGCCGTCCTCACTTTACCAGCAAGACAGAGGGAGGAGGGAGACTGAGAGGGAGTAATTCAGTGTATCAGGCTTTTTAAATGACACTATATTTTGTCAGTCATGATCATTCATGCTCAAAATTTGGGTGAAGGCAGGATAATGAATTTGGTACTATGTTTGGACAAACTCTTTGACTAGGTGCTGCAGCTTCCCGATTTTATTACCACATCTGCACCACTAAAATAATACATCACCAGCTTTTTGTGTAGACACACCAGCCGGCGCACCATTGTTGGGCATCTGTCACCCTCATCCTCCCTGTGTGTCCCGTACTGTGGGCTCTAGCAGGCCAGTTGGCCAGTCTTGCTGACTGCTTTATGACCGAACCAGCGTGTTGAATCAGCGAGAGGAAACACCCTGATTAGCTGTATGTGTTTTTACGAAAACACCCTTCAAAATGTGAAGCTTAGCAGTAAAGAGCAGGCAAAGTTTTTAAAATCGGAGGTTTCATTTTCTTCCAGCTCTAAACACAGATTAAGGAAAGACCCTTTAGCTTTTTGCTGTGATATCCATGATTTCATCCAAGTGCAGTTTGTCCTTATTGTCCTCCTCAGCCTCTTCATTTCTAATTACGAATTCAAGAAACCAAGAGCTGACAATGCTGGTGTCATTTGCAGCTATTTATCAGACATTTTCCAAATTAAAAGCAGTTAATGTTTTCTTACAAACCATCTAATTAGTTTGCAAGAGCAATTTGAAGGTTAGCAAATGCTAATTTGTCATAACAGCTGATTGTATATCCACATTCCTAGTTCTTTGGTTTCCTTTTCAGTGTCAGACAAAGGCAGATTGTTATCTTTGTGGTGTGTTCAAGTGCAGCCCTTTTGGCCAAAACACAGGTGACATGATGCGACGCAACACTTGGCTTTCGTTGCTGTTTGCTCTTTGGTGTCAGTTTGGTGTGTCAGGGTCAGTTGAGTGGCATGTTGTACCAGTATACTTCAATGCCAAAATGCAAACCTGCAACACAAAATGCATGCAGGTTGGCAAGTCTCTCAGTAGTTCCCAATATTTTGGCTTGGTGAACCTTAAAATAAATACACGTGATTAAAGGCTGCACGTGTCAATCAGCCTTCTTTAAACAGTTTTGTAACTGAAGAATGAGTTTGACTTTTCAGGTTGAGTTCAATCAGTTTTAAAGGCTAGAGGAGATAAAACTACTTAACATGGAAGTAGCAAACATTTGAGAAAAGTATGAGAAATAAAACATTTTTCACATTCCTCTTATCATGTTTATCATCTCACAACACCTCAGATTTATCAGACGAACCACTGGTCCTGAACACTTTGATAGGAGCCCTTTTTTAAAAATATCTTAAATCTGTATGCAACTGCAGTCGTGTCAGCTTGATTAATACACGAGGCAGAAGTTAATTTTGGGCGTATTTTTCTGATGAGAGAAGTGAAATGAGTCTAGCAGCCTTGCTGTGTCATTTTAACAAGAGCTCATTACAGCTTCACCATGACAAACCTGATTACCTGAAGAAAGGAAATTAGTTTGAACAAAAAGCAGCAAGGAACTCATTTCCATGAGACCAGGTAACACATACCTTACAATTCTCTACAGCTACAGTGGATGCACCCACATATCTACACCATGAAGATTGTTTCATTGTTGGTCTTGCAACTTATTAATAAATTATTTTTCTCTATTTTTATGACGGAGAATAATGTACAGTAATGTCCTTCCACCAGTAATATGACTATTCTATGCAACCAAGGAGAAGAAAAAAATTGTCATCAATGGCATCATTCATAGAGGCACCATTAAATCCACATTCAAGTGAACAAAACAAGGCCAAATATGCAGTCCAACAACAGCCTAATTACTGAATGTAATGCTTATGGTGACTGCTGCTGTAATTTATTAATAACTGTAAAAATATTCAGATGAATATTCATTCCTGCCTTTGTGATGAAACACTAATAACATCTGCTAAATCATTTACAGTCAGGCTTTGTTCATCTTTAGAGCAGATGCTCAAGTAGTTTGGTCAACAAAGCACACCTCCAAACAAAGAAAAACAAATGTGCCAAATGTTGATCTGTTACTCAATAGGAGTTTATAGAAAGCAGAGATCGCAGCAGACAGGGTGCTGCCAAAGATACCCGCACTAAAAGAAACTACCATGTGCTGAGGTAATTTACAGGGCAGTGATTAAGACAAGGCACCGTGATTTAGCTTCCCATTAGCACACACCCACGCCCCTGCACACGAACGCGCACGCACACGGCCATTGTTCAGCATTACTCTGCAGGAGAAATTGCACACTGAGCACACAATACAAAGCATCCACTGCCTGATCTCTGTAAATGTGGACATTAATACCAGTTAATGTCAATGTTATTCAAGTCTTTGCCAACACTATCCAGAGCACCTTTATAAAAGAGTTCTTGATTTCTTAAAACAACGTTGTGCCTGTGTAAAAGGGAATCAAATTCGAATCAGTCCTACTAACAGTAAACTGACCTATGTAATTATGCCTGAGTGTTTCTGTTGTTTTCCAATTTTTACTGATGCCTCAAACTTTTTCTGTTTTCTAGATATTTTTTGACTTTGCACCGACAAACAACTCTATGAAGAAGAAGATAAAACTTTCTTTAAGCTGTGTTGCTTAATGGAGACAACACGAGGAAATTAAACAAAGGTTTATCCGTTTTTCAAGTTCAAAGTGCGAAGAAAAGCCTGTGTTTGACTTTTAGGTCTTTCTCTTAACGTGTTCTGAGGCGTCATCTACTGCTCAACCTTTTCAAATGTCAGCTGTATCCTGCAGGCCACAGTAAAATAAGAATTCAGTAGCAGCCCTGTTTTTCTCTTACACAATTAGTATTTTTTGCCTCCAGTACATCTTGAATAAATCAGGGGTTCTTGTAATTAAAGTTGCATACAAAGTTAAAATTTTAGGTTTAGTATGATTATTTTTACTGCACACTGATCAACAATACTGATGCCACTGTTACCGTCTTGCTAATTTTCAATTAAAGTCCCTGAGCAAGAAACTGCAAAATTAATTTGGAGGGGGGAAAAAAAGCATATCAGTAGCAGAGATATTTTCAGGATCTGTTCAATTGGATGAGATTTTAATTGTCTATACCTGCTGGATGTCAAGATTTTTATAAGCAATTTAATGGAGTGGTACATATTTCATGAGCTGCACTGACACAGGAAGGATTTGTTTACTTTTTTATACTTAACCAGATAAACACATTTACCTACAACCACATCCAAGAGCCAGTCTTTCTCTGTGCAGCTCTCTTCCGCTTACCTTAATCAAAGTGTTTCAGTAACTGCAACCTAACCACAAGAGGAAGGCTGCAAACCCCAGTCTCCTTTGTTAAATTTATCTGCTTTGTACGCCCACTATTGACCCTGACCACCCTCCTACAACTGTGTGGTATGTGAACGTAGCACTTCCTGGAAAAAGTATTGCCACTGAACAAAACAAAGAACAATTACGTTTTTCTTACCCTTGTATAAAGATGTAATTTTTAAAAGGGGATTGTATAAACAAACAAGAATGCAACAAAACTAGAATTTATATTTAATACATCAAGTCTTACTTTTCAGTGCCACCCACTATGAACAAGGCTGTGTCAACAACATCACTTAAATTTGTCATCTACAGTTTTCATGCTCCAGACTTCTCTGGCAACAGCTGGTTATTCATATATCAGCCCATAACTGTCCGTACTGGACTCCCTTTACACAGCCCCGTGTCATGTTTTCAACAAGCTAGCATTTGAGGTCTCTGAAAATCCGGTCCTACACTGAACTCTCATCACATCTGCCAGAGAGCATGTTGCAGCTGCAGGGGTGAGAGACTCTGACTGTGTGTCACATCTGAAAGCAGGATACAAAGCAACAGACTAAAAGTGGGAGTCTGTGGTCTCACTGTCAGGGTGTGGTGACCCGTAAAACATGTATCATAACTGATTTTCTTTCCTTATCCTTTTGGTTATCCTCTCCTGAAAGCTGTAAATGATGTGCGGGCCAGAGCTTATCCAGACTTCCATCTAGGAGCCGGCCACTGCATCAGGGCTTATGGAGATAGTCAAGGGTCTTGATTCACTAACACCACCTGGACCGCTTATCAGGCTCTGCAGATGCTGCCACCAAAAGCCATCACTCTTCCTTTGGTTCTGTATCCATAGCAGGTTTGAAAGGGTGATGTTGTAATGAGAAACCTGACGTGAAATGTTTAGTTACACTGGTTTTGACAACACAGGCAAAAATCTGTATCGCCTGGCCACTTAAATGATATAATAGCAGGTGCGCAACTGGATTGATAATAATGCACTATGTTCTGTTCGGTAAAGGAACAATTATCCTCACAGATTATACCTTACATCACACTTATCCTATTAATATTTTATTTTATAGCCTACCCGTGTTTTAACATGCAGTGTGCATAGCGGTAATTATTCAATTAACTGCACCTGACACGTTGAAATGCACGATCAAGAGCCGAAATCCTGTTACATGTTACACATTTATCCACATTATGCTGTCAGTTGGCTTCCCACTTAAGATTTAAACTGCGTGGATACTTAATGTCTATCAATAATTTCTTTTGCTATGTCTACATCTCATACAATTTCACTGCAGTAACAGTGTGCTGGACTAACGCTTGTAAAAAAAATGTGGTGACATCCACAATAATGAGTCTCCTGCATTGATGTAGAAGAATTGATAATAGTTCCTCTTTTTTGCACAGGTTCCACCCCCTACTGGACTCTATGGGTAATAAATAACTCTCTTCCAATCAATTATGCAAATTCGCCCACTAAAATTTGCATATGCATAGCCAACCAAAAAGGACAGAACACACCCTGCTTCTTGAAAGTGTCACCACTTCCTGCTATCCTTTTTTGTTCAGCAACAGTAAAGATTTGCCCACTGATCTGCAACACCTCTCCATGAAATGAGTCACCACATCAAGAGTCACGCCCACCATGTCACCATGCTCCACTGTGGGCCGTGCACACTCTACACATAACATGGCAGAGCCATCGCTCCTGCTCAGTGGGATGAGCATCGAGCACATATGCACAGCAGTGTCTACTGTATGTCCTCTCCGTTCATAAGGGTTTATGTTTTCAGGGTCCATGCGTGCTGAGTAGATACAGGACTGATGAAAACAACGGTTTAAGTGTTAAACTGACCTTACAGTGCAGCATAATTCAAAGAGTGAAACCTGCAATTTGGGGTATTTTTTGCCACTGCAGGAGCCAAAAAGTCTAAAACTGATTTGTTGTTCTTTCTTCATCATGCTGCACTCTGTTGGGTTTCTACGAGGGCTGTCAGAGTAAACCCCATAATAAGGAGTTAACACAAATTCCTTTAGACATCACAAATTTTTTGTCGAGCGACTAACGCACACATTCTATGATTATGACCATCAGCCCACCCCATAGTTTGGGTAAATTAGGAAGTGATGCAGCAATAACATTGTGGATGACAAGCAGAAACAAACCTCCTCGAGTGAAACGGATAAAGAAAGGGGTTTTTGAATAGAGGGTTCAGCTTCAAAGCCCTGCCAGATGGTTCTCTTGGCAAGACCAAAGTTATTAGGGTTCAAACCCCGAAGGGGTAGAACCCTTCTAAGATTCACCCGGTTTATTATTTTTCTGCCGCATTTGCT
>JAQFJB010000023.1:19133013-19146574 GCA_029874875.1 Naso minor
AGGCCTGCGTACTGGCAAGAATCTGGCAATACGATGTGAATCCCAATACCGGGGTTACAAAACGATATGTTCCAATTAATTGCAATACTGTAAACAAGGCGATATATTACAGTCTTTTACAATCTTATTTTAAGAGAAATGTCATGACTTGTCATTTCGAGAAAAATGTCAAAGAACACACCACCATATCAATAAAATATGATTTTTTTTTTTTAAAGTGTTTTTTGTGCAATCAGACTATCATTGCAATAGTTTTTGTTCAATAGCCGTTGGGGGTTTAGGAAAAGCAACATAAACCACTGCCACAAATCTTAACATGAAAACTAGTAGTTAAAAATCGATACAGTGCTTTTGAGAACTGGTATGATAAAACACAATATTTGATATCAATATGGATCAATATTTTCTTACACCCCTACTACCTGCACATTGTGGAGGGTGTGATCAAAACTATTTCATATTTACTTATATTATTTATATTGACGAAGACAAACGTTACCTGTGTTATTGCTGTTAATGGGCGAGGACATCCCACCTGGGAAAGGCATGTGTCCGTTCTGGCCTGCTGGAGACGTACTGGATGAAGGGGACTTGTCGTGCCAGGCGTGGCCGGGGTCCAGAGCCTCGGCGGAGCTGGGCCATTCATCAGAGCCCTGGCGCGGGTGGTAAGGGCTAGACGGGGCCCTGGGTGCATAGCCACTAGACAGGTGTTCCTCCAAGTGGTTTAGCCACATGGCCAGAGACGTACGGTCATCCAGCGTGGTAGCAGGGTGGATGAGTGCGTAGGACAGCAGCTGTCTGCTTTCTTCCACAAACAGACTGCTTTCAATGGTGTGACTCAACACCTTCTGAAGCAGCTTCATGTACTCACATTTGGCCTCGCTGTTGCGTGGCTGCAGCAGAGGCAGATGGGACAGCAGCAAGGACACAACCTTCTCCTTTGGCTCCTGATGCCACTGGCTGACAATTGCTGATGACAAAGGCCAAACAGAGAATTTAACCGGCGATTAATCTTTTATTACTGGTTTGAAATATGCCCTCTTGAATTTTAAGAACAGACAGAACCACAAGTGTTTGATCAGAGATGATTAATCATAATACAACATTAAAATATATATATATCAGCTACCTGCATTGTTGGCTTCAGCTTCTAGGATGTGGATCTCTGTGCAGTCTGCCAGCCAGTGCTCAAGGCAGATGTGTAAGAAGCGAGCCTGGGTGCGTGACACCCTCTTCAGGAGGGACAACAGTGCCACCGTCTGTTCACACTCATTCCAGCCCTTAAACCAATCTGTGAGGATACCTACCTGGTCTCGGAACATCATGGCGTGTCTCCTCAGTAAGGAGAACAGGAATGTGTGGATGGGGAGGGGGTACTGAAAAGACTGCTCTTTCACACACAGACAGGATCAGTCTCACCCCGCACAGCGGGGTCGTATTTGCAACAGTCCTGGGATCCCCTCAGACTGGACCGAGGGGCCCTCACATTGTTCAGGTGCAAAAGAAACTGCAGACAGGGATTCTGTGTCGAAAACTGGGAAAATCTCCTATGAAGGGAAGTTGAAAGAGTGTGTCAATTGTCGTTTTCTGTGACCCAACCAGGAAAAGATTTTTCACTCTGGCATGTTCCGGATCACATCATCCGTGCCCTATTAAATGAACAAACAGACAGAGGAAAATCTGAGATGACATGGATTCAACCCGACATCAACCATACTTTTATATGTCAACAGACATGTTGCCACAGATTAAGTCCGTTCATTTATCCCGCAGGTTTAGCACTGGGGTAGGTACTTGCTGTGATTTAGGCATTCTCATTAAAATTTGGGCACATACATTTTTCTGACCCAAAGCCGCAAAACAAGAGACATGACTTTCATGATGCACACAGCTCATTAACTCCAGCGCATGGGAAACTGAACTTACAGCGATGGTACGTAGGTTAATGTCAGAATAAAAGACAGTGGCACTCTCAGGACAACCATATAGTTTCCAGCTTGAACAAATTAAAAAAGGGAAGTGACAAGAACTAAGACATAAATTTGGTGTTTTAGAACTTTTCCCTATTTAAAAAAATTACTAAATATGCAATTTCAAAAGAAAATAGGATATCAAAAACATCAAAACAAATCTTATAAATCATTTCCACAACACTCAGTTCTTACTGTGTCTGTAAGAGTGTTACTTGAGGTTAATCACTTCATAGGTTTTCTTTGAGTCATATAATGTGAAAGGCACAAGCCATACATTAAAGGTCTGCGAAACACATTATCTGCAAGATAAGAGTTCAGGTTAGTTATGCTGGGAGTAATTCTAAGAATAAGGGCTATCGTCACTGCCCTGTATTTACAGCGGATAATCATAACACACTAGTTATCCATTTTTGAAGTCAAGTAGAACACAAACAAAATCAGTAACAAACAAGGGAAACGTTACACTGCAAAACTACCATCTGCCAACGATGCAGCCGGTACCGCCTAGACATTATGACTAATGCTTTCATTAAAAGAGCAAACCGTGATTGTGACTATCTCTGTGGGGGTTATTAAGTTTTAACAGGCTAACTTCACACACAGAAGCTTAGCCTAGCATTACACAGCGGTTAGCCAAAGTTAGCTTCGTTCACGAATGTACCGCTCGTTATGGAGAGTGCTAACGTTAGACACATGATAGACCTTTACAAAGCAGAAGTGGCATGGAGAGATATTTCAATGTCTCGCTTCACCACGCCAAAAATCAAGTGACCACACCAAACGGGGCCTTATCAGAGAAGTGTCGCGCTAGTTTTGAATATAAGGATGCTCTTATCAACCTGCCTCACTATTTAGCTTACCTGTACACCGTGTTTAAAGGACTCGATTTTAACAATACTGGCTTTGTCGAACCAAATAATAACTGTAATCGTGGTCTTACATTTAATCTTTCACGCGAATGTTTTACCAGGGCTTTTGCCAACAGATGTCTCTATGTTTGACCACACCAGATGTAAAAGAAACAGTGAACAATGTTAAACACAACTGCTATGCAGTGATTCAGTGATACAAAAAGCTTAATTTTCCCCATCACTAGCTTGGTCGGCCTAGTGACTGATATGGGATTCAGGATTCGTATTGTTTTGCGTTGACGCTGTTGCTGCCCCTTTTCTCCGTTCATGCTACAATCTTAGCGCTACAAACAGAAGCGTTAAAACGCAGTTTTAATCGACAGAAGGCCGTAGCAGCTTGGCTGGGCAAAGTTTTTTAAGTTGCGATTTGCAATATACAGACTTAAAAGGTTTGTTGTTTACCTTTGTCAGTTGTCAGTGGTTAGCGAGCTAGGCTAAAGTGCTAATAGCTAGCTCGACGATAGGTTAGGGACAGCTAGCAGAAATGATAGCGCTAGCCACTTAGCTAGCTAGTTTTGCTAATAGATGCAATAACGACAGCTTAGCTGAAAGGAGCGTAGATTACGATCCCATACAAGGTATTCCTTAATGATGTTCCTTTAAAGCGGCAAGCTCCCGTTGTTTCAAGCATTCTATGTTACAGAACGTATGTACAAAACGTTTATTGCAATGCAGAAAATAAAGAGTGTACGCCTGGAGAAATCTACTTCGATTTTGAGTTGACGTACGACGTGCGTGCAACGTCATACGTCTGGATCGTTTTGTTCCACCCACAGGCTGGTAAATAAAACGGCTCCCACCCTGACTGGCAAACACGTAGTTTTGGTAGCAGGAGTGGGCACAATGGGCACTGTCACTTGAACTAAAAACGCATTATTCAGAAGGTATAAAGTCTTAAATTTACATATATTAGTTATATATGTTTTGGTAGAAAACATAGCTTTTAATGTCAGGTTTTCCGTGGTGATAGACCTGAGGATATTTTACTTAGCCTACAATGCAAATCAGCAAGTCCCCACTTTGTAGAAGCTGGAGGAACTGAATGTCTGGTTCGATTTCATTCAACTCTACAATAAAGTGCCAATCACTTGAACTACTTTCCATCCACTTGATAAATTACTGCTATGCAAAGCGGATTGTTAACATCTATGTCAGTTTATTTACTGAGGTAGACTACCTACACGAGAGTGAACAACTGAGTGTTGGTTATGAAGGAAATAGTTTTGTAAATCAGTTAAAAGGGGGTCATTTTAGACAAAGCCTGTTATGAAATTTTAGGTTAACAAGATAATTCTCCAGATAAGAGGATAAATACCATTCTTTTGACCTTGCATGCAGTAACAAGGATGAGACAGGCAGCGCTCGCCCACTGCTAATTAGCTTAGCTCAAATACTGGTAATCAATGGGAAGTGCTAGCCTGCCTCCACCTAAAGTCATTAGATAAACTATCTAACAACTCTTAAAGGTCCAGTGTGCTTGTTGTGACTTGTTTATTAACGGAGTTGTGTTATTTCTAGACTCAGATGAGCAATTTATGTAGCCTAATTTTAGAATCAAAGTTACGCTACCGGTTGCAAACCGCAAGGTGCATGCGTGCCAGTAAACAGCAGCAGCAGCAGAAAAAGAAGAAGAAGGAGAAGAGGAAATGGCCGACATAAAGTACTACATACTGAGACAGGTATTCATAGGCAACCACTTAAAACGTAACGCACCACAAAATATAAAAAGGTTAATGGCAAAGGTCATGGTGCCGAGCCAGAGCTGCAACATGCACTCCACCAGCAGAGAGCAGCAACTCCTGCCAGTAAGAACTCGCATTAAAGAAAAAAACTGTCCCTCTGGTTTATTTATTTGTTTGTTTGTTTGTAAAAAACACTTGGCTGGCGTGCAAAAAGCATCGTTTATTCTGTACCAGCCACGATTGGACACAACAATGAGTCAAAGCCTGACCCACTTTAATAATATAATGCACTTGAGTCGGATGTGATCACAAAACTCTTTTTTATTAAGATATTTTACTTTTCATACCCATAGGCATTTATTTTTCTGAATATGGGTAGGCTATTTTATAGGCTGTTTACTTTTGAATTTAATGTTATTTTATTTTGAAAGGCTACCATTTTGATGACACTGTTTCTATTTGATGCCCATCCCTGTTTGTTAATGGGAAGTTAAAGTAGCCAATTGTCAATGTCGGTCGACAAAACACCATGAGATTATATGGGCTATATGTATCTTTCCTTTCATACTAAGATACATGTGTCATTATGCACATTAAGGATGGTCGGGTCGGGCGCACAGATCGGCGCAGCTTGCACCCGGCGGTCATGCAATGTTGTAGAAACCAGGAAGCAGGACACTATGCACGCTGTACGTTGTGTGTGTGTGTGTGTGTGTGTGCGCGCCCTCCTCTCGCCATATAAAGGAGGATCCTGACAATCTGAGAAACTGACAGCAAAACACTTTCAGCAAGGCGGCGTCAACCTGAAGACAGGAAGACTGAAAAAGATCCTTTGAGAATGGTAGGCGAAACTGACGCAATTGCTAGAAATGATTATGCTTTTGCTGGAAGTTACCGGCTTTGATCAGCTGTCATTCATACGTATTTGTGTGGCCTAAATATATATATGATTTTTTTTTTTTTTTAACTCTGCCGCTGTGACACAAGTCGACCATCCCCCGCGCTTCTTCACACAGGAAGTTACATTCTTGCATGTTGCAGCAGAAACATTTCCTGCCCTCAATATGTCAGGATAGTTTATGAATGTTTAATGCATCCATGCAAGGTGAAAGAGACCTGAACATCTGAGCGGATCGAGCAGATGCCTCTCACCCGCTTTGTTTCTATTTCTGCTCCAAAGACCGAAGCGCCTCATGTTATTAGAGGCGCTCTGTTGTTTGTTGGTGTGACACAATGTGATTGATTTTTTTTTTTTAAAACGCCATTTTGCAGTCAGCCACTCTGTGTGAAGTGGAGCCAAGTCTGAAAACCAAACTGGAAAAGTTCAGATTTCGAAAAGAAACCACCAATGCTGCCATTGTGAGTAAGTATCACACACACACACACACAATCATGATCGATGGACTCGTGCTCACATGTCGGTGCATCAGCAAATATGAAACAGAACAAGAAGTCGAGTGGTAACACTCGTGGTTTATTGTTTTAGTGTAATTTCCGGACACTTCTGGCGCAGTTTCGTCGAATGAATCAATATAAAACACCGGAACAACACCAGGTGGGCAAGAAGAAACAACTTGAGCTCTTGGTGTTTTGCAGGTGTACAGCGCTGGTAAACAGGGTCAACCACGCTATGTCCAGTCACCTCTGTCGTAGTTATCATATTAAGTATTCATCTGTTGCTTTGTAATAGACTAAATGCTTTTAAAGCAGATCCTTTCGTCCCTCCCGTATGGCGCTTGTGACAATCGTTTTTCCAGGTGTGCCTCCGGCAGGTAGGCCACGCCCACATTCCAGGATTTGAGCTTGATTTGCAGTAAGACCAGGAGCTTGTCCTTTCCTGTTATAGCCTACATACTGTCCATTCAGCTGGAGGGCACGGAATGGACATTTCTCCGCAATATAAAATTCCAGTGAGTCAACAAGTCAAGGAAAGTGTCATTGGTTCATTTGTCGTTGGGCAGCTGGAGTAGAAAACAAACTCACATTTCTGAAGCACGCAGCCGTGGAAGACTTGTAGGGTCATGCATGGAAGAAATGAATGTCATACAGTGATGTGTTTGTCTTCTCTTCTTACTCATTCATTCATCTGGCAGCCCATAGAACTGTGTGGTCAAAAGTTGGGAAACTTGGCACACTGGTAGAGGGTCATGCCAAAAGGCTATGGCGTGAATTAAACGATGATTGGCCAAAGTTGGCGCAATAGCATATAACAGTTGAAATGCAAACTTTCGTGAAGAGTCGTGACATTTTGCTCCCGTATTCCTTTAATCACAAGGGACAAATTTGTCTCAAAGACCCATAATGTCCAGTCATAGGATGTTCCACCATTATGAATTTCATGAGGAACACTAAAAATCGCAGACTGCTCTTCCTATGAATTTTCACCGATCGGCGCTAAACTCAGTATCCACGATCAAAAAAACGAAAATCTACATTTCCATTCCCGGCAAAAGTTTGAAAAGTTAAAAAAGAGCCAGCCATTACACAGCCATCACTAGCCGACGAAACCTGCAGAGGGTGTGGCTTTTCAGAAAAAGGTGGCCATTTCTTTTACGAAACCTGGCAGGATGGTAAAGGTCATGCCACAAGGTCATGGTGCGAATCTTTCATCGATTGGCCAGAGGGGGGCGCTAAAGCAAACAGCTGAAAATGCAAATTTGAACAGGCATTTCTTGTGCCCCGTTTGACTTAGAGTCATGAAACTTTGTACATACGAACATTGCCGACAAAGTTTCCTTATAAGCACCAGCCTTTACATTTTCTGCAAATTACACCTTTATTTAAAAAAAAAAAAAAAAAGTAAAGAGAAGAAGAAATAATCCCCCTGGCACATCCATGTCCTCAGAGGCCGGAGGGTTTTACTTTTAAAAGAAGCAGTGTGTAGTTTTTGACGCCATCTAGTGGTGAAATCGAAATTGCTAAAATGCTTAAAGTGGTGCTAATATTCTGCAGTGGAAGTTTATGGCAGCACCTGTTACTGACTGATCGGTTGTTAAGAAACTTTGCAGAATGGTCGAGGATTATTATATCTATGCGCCTTTTTGACTGTTCAGTCCCCTCATTGCAGGGTGCAGCTGTATCTCCACATTAATTTCTGACCAGTGGCTTGAACGTTTCTGAATTTTAATGTAAATGAGGTGCAGAGAAACATAACAATTAATCGTTTTAATGACACAACTTGTTCTAGACGGAACCAGTAAGTCGGCCCCTATTCTACAAACTGATTCATATGACGAAATAGCACCTTAAGTTCAAGGAAAATACATGTTAAGTGTAGAGACATTACACCATAAATCACATGTGATCATATGAAGTGTAACCAGTAACCAATTTTTTATTTCTTAGTGAAAGTAGACATGGAGAAACATCTGGTCATACTTGATGAGGAACATGATGTAAGTATATTTTTATTTATTTTTCTGTGGCTGGTTCATTCTGCATTAAGTCAGTCAGACTCAACTTTTGCCTTTCAGGACATCTCTGTGGACGAGTTGAGAGGTGAAATTCCAGAACGACAACCCAGATATCCTGACTAAGTTTACATAAAGTATACTGCATTTGCAATACCTTCACTGATATGGTAAAAAATCGGTCTTCCAAAACTGAAAATTAACCTTGACAGAAGTGCACATTCATCGTCTACAGCTACAAATATGTCCATGGTGATGGGAGGGTGTCTTTCCCTCTCTGTCTCATTTTCTCCAGTCCGCAGGGTAAGACGTTACAGTCGCTTGAATCAAAAGGAATCTTTCTCCTTAAACTTGTTTTGTGAATGACTTGACTGTCAAATTATCAAAGAGCTCATTTTCCCCGACATTCAGTTTATTAAAATGTATTGCAATAATGAGGTTGTTGAAGTATGTTTGGTCAAATGACAAATTCTCTCAGAAAAATTGCAATTTCCATTTTTTTTTAACAGGCTGTAAGATGGAACAACAAATGATGTATGCAGGCAGCAAGAATAAACTGGTTACAGAAGCAGGTCTCTCAAAGGTAATATTCAAACTCCAGTGGTGTGTTTAGGAATGATCCAAAATAAATATTTATTGTACTAAAAAATTCAAATATTTTAAATAAAACATTTTTCAAATGGGACATTTATCAAATCTAGATCATACCCTATTGTATTTAAGCTGATTGGCAGTTTTAAACTTTTACAGGTTATTTATACTTTTAGATGTTTGTCTTTTTAATTCTTCTGCGCCACAATTTAATTAAAAACTCAAGCACTGACATGTTAATATCTCTGAGTTTCTTTAAAGTTTGATGTTGTTCAGATTTTGAGTGTGACATTGTCTGCTTTCCTCTGTGAGGTGTTTGAGGTAAGAAACGTTGAAGAGTTGACGGAGGAGTGGCTGAAGGAGCAGCTGGCGTTTTTTCGCTGAACATGCACCCCCCACCCCCACCCAAACTTCCTTTACTATCAGCCGTCTTCTTTGTTAAACTTGCTGTTTGATACTAATTGTTGTAAATTTTACTGTTGAATGAATTACAGTATGAAATCCTGTTGTCAGTTTTGCAATAAAGTAATTTCTGACACACAAAAGTCTGAACTGAGCATCAACTGAGCAGATGAAATACTTTTTGGATTTTACGCGGCAGGTGAAGCACAGGCAGGAGTGTGTGAACTGGGGTGGTTGGACAGTAAGCTGTTACATTAATGGGATTACTTGAGCAGCGTTTCCATTGAGCAGTACGGGTCAGTTTGGTACGGTGCACAATTTGCTCAAAAGTTGTTGATGGTGCCAAAACAACCGACCCAAACCGCCGTTTTCTGGTCACCCTTCCTTTGGGGCACCTAGCACACTTATTCAGCACCTAAAGGGTGGAGCTAGACATACTGTAGTTTGTCGACTAGTCAACAGAATCGTCACTTCTGTGCGACGGGTGATAAAAGACGAACACAATAACCACCATGTTTAGATATTTCCACAAGAAGAGTGAAAAATCAGAAGTTTTTGTTTTTGAAGAGAAATATCGCGTCGTTCTTTGTTGAACTTACTGGCAGGCTACAATGAGTCATGCTGCTATGATGTCACAGTACTTACATAGCTGACGTAGCTATCGCCACCTGGCATATACCTCGCACACCAAGTAAGAGTAGGGTCAGCGGTGGAAATGCAAGCGAGATCTCGGGTTAACTGTTCCAAGGAGTACCAAACTGTTTGTACTGCCTGGTCGAAATGCAGCTTTCCAGGGTCCTTGAATCTTAAATGAGGAAAAAAAAACAATACCAAACACTGAATTTCTTACAAAATGTCACCTGCACTTTATTATCCATTTCAAAGCCATAACACTGTGACATGTTGAAAGCTGAGACAAAGACATTTTTACATGATCCAGTACTGAATACATCTGGCAGACAAAATCAGAGGAATGGTGTACAAATAGCTACTGGTATGCAAGTTTAATCTACAAATAAACACCAGACTGAAGAAAGATGTCTCCCCAAGTCCAAAAACAATGAGCATCTTGCACACAAAATTTCTTCTGACATTTGCATCATCAAGACTCGACAGCCCCCAGACTGCAGGAAGGTAAGAGTCAGTGATGGGTTAACACGGCCGTGTTTGGAGCTGAACATACGGAAAAGATCAGTGGGCACAATGTTGCTGTCTGGACCACAGATCTTATTCACTGTCACTGGCATCACTGGAATCTGAGGCCCTCTCACTTCCGCTTCCGCTCCGAGCCCTCTCTGAGTGGTCGCTGCTGCGGTCGCTGTGTGCTGGAGAGGCGCTGCGACTCCTGCTGCCCCCTCTGTTCCCTCCTTCATCCTCGCTACCGCTGCCCTCCTCCCCACTGCTCCGGCCCGAGTTCTTGGGCTCGTTGTCGTCGCTGTCGTCGTCGCTGCCGAAGATCTCTTCTTCGTCTCGCATTTCTCTGGTCCTCTCCTCGCCGCTATCGCTTCCGCTGCCGCTCGCCTTCCTCCTCCGCTTCCCTCTGTCCTCATCTTCCTCTTCATCATCTCCCCTCTGATCGCGGTCTTCATCTTCCCTCTCAGATTCACTACCAGAGTTCTCTGCCTCACTGCCACTGCCTTTCTCTTTATCATCCCCTGGAGGAAAAAAAAAAAAGGGTCAGGTGATATGAAACTTAACACACTTGTACTACAGTGCAACATGCAGCTGAATCAATAATAATCAAGTGATGAGAAACGGAGGGGCAGGGTAACGTTAAACTGACCAGAGTCCTGCAAGTCCTTATCCATGTCCATGTCTTCCTCTTCGTCCTCTGGCTCGTGATTCTCCAGCTGAGCTTTGCGCGCCTCCTGAGAAGCAAAACGAAAACCAATCAGCCATCTGTACACTGCAGCCGTCCAACCTTAAACCCTTGTGCTTTCCCTTGACCAATTTTTGGTGAAGGCGCATTCTTTCCTCCACCGTCTGCCTATCCTGGATACATTCCTCCAGAGTTATTCGCCTCCCTGTTTTGAAAGCATTTTGAAGAGTGCCAAAAAAAGCAAAAAACTCTGGAGGAACAGATCATCCCCCCCTTCGTATTTTTGTGGCAGTACATGAGAGGACACCACTAAACATTTGGTGAGTTTCACATCCGTAAACGAGCGTTTGCTGTATTTTTTGACAGACTGTCTGGGTGCACATCCTCCTCTGTCGTTTTCAGCTAGCGGTGACGTCAGCGACAAGCTCCAGCTCTCAGGACTGTGCCAGCTGTCGTAATAATAATGTAGAACATCGTATATGATCGGAAATATCCTCGACATAAGGCTTAATGTGCAAAAAAACAAACTTCTCCTTTAATTTAAAGTTTTTGTCCCAGGTGTCCAGCAAGTTGTAAGAAAATAGATACAAATACCTAAAGGAAAAAACACGCTCTTGCGTCATGAAAAACAGAAAATTAACAAGTACACTCACCTGGGCTTCGAGTTCCTTCTCGTTCATGTCTCTGTGCTTACACACTAGCACAGCGTTTGTAGTCGACTGTGCTCCAGCCTTGGTTCTTCTCTTGCTCAAACGCACCCTGCAGGACAGGAGAAAGGATGTCAGAGGAAAAGGCCAAACAGCCGCTCATGAAAGTCCCATATATCATGGTGAGCACCTCTACCATATGTGCGTATTCTATGCACTGCCAGTTTACAGAAAACTATCTAAAGCAAAACAATCTACGCTAATACTCGTTGCAGTCATGTCATTCCTGTAACATGTTTACCTCCCTTTCTCCATGATGAGGTGCAACAACAAGCAACCCTGTTCTCAGATCGATGACTTACCGTGTCTCGAGCTCATTGTAGTAAACGCCGTCTCCATCTCTGAAGATGAAGAAGTAGTTTTCCTCGTAACCCTTGCTGGCTTTGTTCTTGACATTCCAGTTGTACTCCCTGGCGATCTTGTAATCATACCTGAAACAGACAATAAAATGCACTCTTACTTTCTGGTATAAAACTTAATAAAGGCACACAGAGTCGAAGATCAATCTTTAATGGAGCTAAAAAGATCCACGATTTTCTCGATGAAAAGTTTAACTTACAGATCATCTGGCATGTAATCCATCCCCTCATCACAGTCCCTCTTGCGCTTGCGCAGGGTTTCTTCATTTGGCAAGAAGTAGGCCACAAACTGATTTCCTTCCTCGTCCATCATACCTCTGTATTACACAGACAGGACACATAAGTGAGTATTGAAGCAAAACTGCTGCTGCTGAAACACACGACAAATATTTTGCAGATACCTGATCATGGCCTGAGACATCATTTCCACTCCTGCGGGTCCTGATATGTCTTTAGGAGCAGGATCAGAGTCAAAGATGACCTGAGCGCAGGGGTTGAACCACATCTGGGAGAGAGAAAGGGCACAAAGTATGATGATCAAAATCCACAAAGCGACATGGTGTTAAAGTACTGACCAAGAACAAGAAATTGACCTTTCACTAAGCCACGCCCTCTTAGTTACTGTTGCTATGTCTGACAACTAGTCACTAACTGCACTCCCTGGAGAAATACTGCCCGACTTAAGGAAAAACAAAAACGTGATTTCAGACAGAAGCGGACAGAAGGTCTGCAAAAAGCCGTTGATTGATATACAGGATGAAAAACTGACTAAACTGCGACACGTGTCAGAGTTATGCATATAAACGCACATGCTAAAGCCTAAAAATCCCGATGTAGCAGCATCAATTTGTGTGTCACTTTATTCATAAACCAAGCAAGGACTCCTGTTATGATTTAGGACCCGTTTAGAACAAAGGGAGGACACGTCTCTCTGCACATTTACTGTTAAAAGTGAAGTTGGGCTTTTTTGTCGGGTTTCAGTTCAGGTTGCAAACTCCAGCCACAGACTTTAGCTTACCTGACCAGGATTGCTAGAGCTCTTAACAGCTGTAAGTAACTCAAATTAACAGCTAATATCGACTAATAACAACGTAACATGATCTAAATGTTTATTTACGGACCACTTAAGCACACGTGAGGTTAGCTGGGTTTGTTAAACTGTGAGGGGTTTCACGGGGAACGAGGCAGCCTGAACAGTTTTATCCACAGCATAACGTTACACTTTTCAACGTTTGATTTCAGAAAGGTAAAGAGTAAATATCTCCTCTGAAACTCGCAGCATAAAGAGCCAGACACAACGTTTAACCCCGACAAGCTCGAAATCCACAGAACTGGCCTGTAAATAAAGAAAAACTTAAAAATTTGTTGAAATTATGATGCCAAATGTAATTTAGATATAGAATAACAAGAGAAAACTAAATCCAGTCCTCATACGATTCCAAATGTACTGTTGTACCCAAGTAACAAAAATCAATGAAATCCAGTCTATCTTTCAGGCCAAATGCATGTTCACACCAAAGTAATGATGCTAAACTTATTCAAGCGGCTGAATACAGAAACACAAACAAAATCAAGCGAACACATGATGTTAAATCTACTCAAGTAGCTTAACAACTTCAAACAAATGAAATTTAGTCGATGTAAAATGCCAACTTGCTTTAATACCCCAGAAAGGTAAAATGTAGTCCAATCCACATGATGACAAAA
>JAQFJB010000023.1:19164049-19177788 GCA_029874875.1 Naso minor
ATATCACAATCAGTTCCTCAAAGTAAAATAATAGCCTTGTTTCATAAAACAATAATGAGTTGGGAACGTACATCTTTCTCCATGGATGCCTGGTGCTTCTTGACCAGTTTCTCAATCTCCTGGGCAAAGCTATTCCTCTGGTTCTCCAGCTCTTTATCCAGGCGGAGTCTGTGCTCATCCATCTCAGCCTTCAGCTTGTTTTCCAGAGCCATCAGCTGTTTCTGGTGCTGCCGCCTCATGCGCTTGTAGCCCAATATCTGCTCCCGTAACTCAGAGTCCTGCTCATGCTCCTTAATCTGGCGAGTGAGCTGGAAAACACAAGACACAGATTCTCTTTATATTGTTGTGAGCGCAAAAAGCAAGTCTGTAAGAGAATAATGTATGCCAAGATATCAGATATAATGTCAAAGAGTGTTTATGATGATTTGGGAAAAAAGGATAATTATTTTTTGCAGGTGCAAACTTTCCAAACTGGATGATGAGGCTACAAACAAAATCAACATCTTCTAGGCCTAAAGTAAACTCACTGAGTGATCACGAGGACGAAATGTCTCAATATTTGCCTCTGAACATCACATGGATGCAGAAAATGTCCAGCAGGTATACAACGTCTGACATGATTTGCAAATACTATAACTATGTTATTACCACTGAGGCTGTGCGTATGGTAGCAAAGTGCTCGCGGTTCCGTTTCGGTCGGGGAGTGTGCGCAGGTGGGGACTGTGGCTCAGTTGGCCGTGTGTGAGGTTCTGACTCTTCATTATAAGTCTCTTCCTCCTGAAAGGAAAACATAAAAACCATGTAAGTATGACAAAGCAACCACATTTGTTTTTCATAATAAATTTTATCTGTGGACATTGTGTAACGGGATGAGGTTGCACTTCAGACTGGAACCTGAACTTCTTACTGGTTTTAGGTGTATCACAGAGCTGTTGGACATGACTGTGTGGTCCCCCTCCATGTCCACCTCACTCTTGTCATCGCCTGCATCTGTCAGACTGTTGACAGAGCTGCTCTGGGAACTGGCACTGATTGACATACTGGGTATGGATTGGTTGCTCCCCACGCTGTTCACTGTACCCATCCTACCCACACTGTGTTCTGGCTCCTAAAAATAACACACGGGAGACAGTAACAAGGTCACGACACTGCTCTCTAATAACAGAAGACAAGACGCTTTTTATTCAACCTCGCTAATGTGGAGATGAAAGAAATACACAGAGGTGAACTAGCAGTGCTTCAAACAGTCACATGACAGACCTCCTCTTCATCTTGTGCCTCAGTTGTGGGGCCGTTGTGGGCTTCTTGAAACAAGATCTTCTTCATTTTACGACACTGCAGATTGTCCAGCTCCCGAACTGCATCCTTAGTCCGATTTATAAGGTCTATGAGAACAGATTCTGGTCGTTCACGCTGGACGAACGCGTGCTGCAGGAAAGACACAGAAAAGACCTCTTGCATTAAAGGAATATTCCCAAATTCTTGACATGGGGACTTACGCTCTGTTTCTCCAGTCCAATTTCTGTTGTCGGAGACCATTTTCCGTTCACTGAATGCGGTACAGAGTTTAGACAGCTCATCATTTAGCTGTAAATGCTAATGCAAGTCAATGGGACCAGTAGCATTCTCTACCAAACTCCGATTTAACACTCGACAGTGCACCAAAAGCAAGTCGAGTATGACGACAGTCTATTGAGGTGAATTTGTGTGTTCATACAATAATTTTTTAGGTCAAACTATGGCAGATTTTTTTAATCTGTGGCTTAGTACCAACAGAAAGTAAATAACTGGCAACTTCTTGTCGCTATTCATCCTAAACAGAGCCACAAATTAAAGAAATTCAGCCGTGTTTTCACTTCCAAAATTATTTACGATCACACAAATTGGCCTCGATAGACTGTAGTAATTTTCTGCTTGCTTTGGGTGCACTATGGAGTGTTTAATCGAAGTTTGGTAGAAATGAGAATGCTACTGGTCTCCACTGACTTGCACTAGCATTGGAGGCTAAATTTGAGCCATCCAAACTCTGTACCGCATCAAATGAGCTGAAAATGGCCTTTGACGATAGGAATAGGACTGGAGAAGTCAAAAACAAAGCCCTATTTCAGAAATTTGGGAATAACATATTAATATCTTGAATTCTCTTGTGGTTAGAGGAATCAATATTAAAGCACAACATGAGTCTATCACATCCATTTCCAGGTTCTTACCTTTAAGAGCTCCTCAGAGTTCGGCCTATCCTGGGGAAATTTCTGAAGGCAAGAATCTACAAAGTTTCTAAAATAATCCGTCCTGATGTTGAGATGAAACATAAAAAAAAGAAGAGAAATTTAATTATTTGATAGACTAACTTTGTTTAAGAAACAAAGCCAGCTCTTATAAATTGACTTCAAAACTCACCATTCACTTGACTGCAGCATGGGGCTCTCATTCTGTGCTATATGATATAAGGCACTCATTGCATTCATGTTGAAAAGTGGAGGCTTCCTCTCAGCTACAAACATCAAGGAGTCAGGAAGTTGGCAAGAAAAATGAAATTAGAAAGGAAGGAAAGAAGGACAGAGCAGCATTATTCAGTAAGTGACTGACTAAATGAGCAAAATTAATGCTGGCTATGTTTGTACAAGTGTGAAAAGAGATGAATAGGTCTAAATCTGAGATGTGATTCAGGCCAGAGAACACAGCAAACATACCTAATTCAATGCAGGTTATGCCCAGAGACCAAATGTCCACCTTTCCGTCATACTGACCCTCATCCATGGCTAAAATGACTTCTGGGGCCATCCTGAGAAAGCAAACACATAGGCACAATAACAACATGTGAAAGGAAAGAGTGCTCTGAGAGGAAACCTTACGTATGTGTTGCTGCATACCAATATGGAGTCCCAACAAAGGAGTTAGCAGGACAGGCGATGGAGGCGGAGCCAAAATCTGCCAGTTTCACCTGCCCCGGCTCCGTCAGCAAGATGTTTCCTGCCTTGATGTCTCTGTCAGACGCACAAGACGAAATCATTTCAGCTCCACACAGAAGACAGGCGGCCTGAAAGCACACGCAGTCGATGCCCAGCATGTTCCCAAACACTTGAAACACTCACCGGTGAATCATGTTGTGGGAGTGAAGATAAGCCAATCCTTGAAGAGCACCATGGGTGATTGCAGCTATTTCCACCTCTTGCAGAGGTTTCTTGTGAACTAGAAGGGATGCAGCAAGGTAAATTGAAAAATATGACGAGGATTAACTTGAAACAGGTAGATTACCCTCTCTGCTTGTAGTCATGCAGCCTCAAGGAATTACTAGTTTAAAGGCTTTCGACTCACCTTCTAACAAGTCTGAAGCAGAGCCTAGACAGTACTCCATTACCAGCTGCAATGAAAGGAAGTGTTTTATGTGCAATTCTCTTCTCTCTTTATTCGTCAGTGGGTAATATGTTTTAGTCATACAGCATCATCGTCCTCTTACCCAGGCAGTGTGCTCCCGCAGGTAACATCCTTTGTACTCGATGCTGTTTGGGTGTTGTATTCTCTGCAGGAATTTCACCTCTTTGATTATGTCTTGCCATTTCTGCAAAAAAAAAAAAAGTAAAACACTGAGGACTATGATAACCGACAACATGACACTGATGGATTAACAACATGGCCCGTTAGCATAATATATTAGTTAGTAAAAGCCTTCATACCTCAGTGGACTGCTTTCCACTGTAAGACATCTTCTTGATGGCCACCACCTCATTTGTCCGCACATCCCGTGCCTGAATAAAAAACACATAAATATTTAGGAAAGTTGTCTTCATTTCACAGTTTTATCAATAATTTTAGTTTTAGATTAGCTACTGTGGCTTACTGTACATGGGCTGCTAAAGGTGTGAATCTTTTATTATCTCACGATTCGCTTCAAAATCGATTCTCACTTCAACAGTTTTCAATTTAAAATTGATTCCTGATTCAGTGTATATGGGGTTTAATTTCAGAATCTACTTCGCTTGGCAAATTAAAGCATGGAAAACAGAGTAAAGTGTGTACAACATTATGGAGGTTTTTTTTTTTTTACATGTTAAACTGTAAACTGCTAAAATGTAAACAGGTGAAAACAACCTTTCGACAAAAGGTGACATTTATTTATGCTAAACTTGCACAAATAAAAACTGACAAAAAAAAAGTTTAAATATATTTTTAATTCCCAGTTAGTTTGATAACATCTTCAAGTTCTATAAAGTTGATCAACCAATAATGGTCTAAGATATTCATTAGTTATGTCATATATTGATTGGACAGCTTTTATTTTTTTTATTTGTGTATTTTGGATTTGTGTATTGATTTTAAATCTTAGAAAATGACAATCAAGATTCCTATGCGAATCTATTTTTTTCACCACCCCTATGGGCTACAATATTGATGCCAAGTTACTGATGATTACATTTGTCAGTATTATTAGCCTGTAAAGCGAAACCTTCTTGCTTTCTTAAATAATCAAATGAGACCCAACTGCCTAAAGCATCATGAAAATCCAACCTGTACTAGAAACTCACTATATGATTCACATTTCAGTGCAAATGTCAACTTAATGTTGCTGTTAGGCAACATGGTATTATACGATAACAACAAAGTAAGGCTTGTGATACAATTTTCTGTATGTCAGCTAACACAAGCCTTAATACTTCCAAATACCACAATCACAACAACAAAATATCACTATAATACATTTTTACTGTAAACTTCAACTGTCCCAAAAATTCTCTGGAACACTGTCGCTAAAACGGCCTACATTTTTAGAATCAATAGAAATGGTTGAAAGGATCTTAAGGCCTTTGTGGTTTATATAATTAAGCTCTCCAACTGCTGAATACTGAAACACAACAGGATGATTTTCTTGTATAATCCAAATGACCTTCAATGCTACAAAGCCTCAGTCTTCAGGCTAATTCTGTGTAGACATGAGAGGCTGACACACACTCAGAGTGCAGTGTTCTGTTAATGGTTTATGAACTGTTAAGATTTCTCTAATGTCCGGGGAAGTTCATCACGGCAGAGTTAATGACCGCCATTCATGTTACAGTGCCATACAGAAACATGCACGTTAAAGTATTTGATTAACTTTTCTGCAATGACAAATGTTCAAATGTTTTTGCTTCACCTCTGTCGGTCATTGTGTGCCAACACAGTGGCCTCACTGAAACGAAAGAGGATGAGTGAGATTGTGAAGTCAGGCTGCACGTGGCCTCAGGCTTGGATCACAGCCTTATATTGTTAAATACTCACAAAATATACAGCACCAAAGCTGCCATGTCCGATCTCATGCGGGTCTGCAAAGAGCTTCTCTGGGTCCTCCTTGAAGAAGAGTTCAGCGATTTCGGGGTCCTTCAGGCTCCCCGCCCGACTGCTGTTGGGCATAATGGGGAGTGGGGGGCAATGCCGCTGCCGCCAGGAACTATCTGGGTCTGCGACAGCGACTTGGAAGCCCCCACCGATGGCTCATCTGCAGGACAGCGGTCTCATGTGTTCAAGGCTAAAAACACAAGGAAAAATAGGAATGAGTACACTGAAAATAAGCAGAGTGGTATATTCTAATGCATTCATGTGTCTACACAATAAATGACAGGGCTTTTTTTTCTAACACTGAATGGACAGTATGCTCCAAGAGTGAATTAAGTAGTCCATTTTGATGTTTTGGGGCAAGATTGACATATTCTCTACCATACTTATGGGTAATAACTACCCATAAGCCAGCAAAACCTAAAGCAAACACAGCTGTCCGTATATGATGCACCAGAGCCTTTCAACCTGAGCGAGGAATGCATATGCAAAACATGAACTAAACCATGAAGTGCAAATGTGTAGAATGGCCGGTCGGAAATCCAGAGGTACAAAGAGATAGGTCTGCTGTTTCCATAGTAACAACACCTACAGTAAGAAAATCAGTGGGCTTTGTCCTGACAACCTCCCCTCACATCTTCGCTGACTGGTATGTAGACAGACAGATGTGAGGAGGATACAAAGAACTGTCACGCAGCTAACAATCTTCGGCTCGAACAAAGACGCCGAGGCAACAACAAGACGCTGCTTCACTAAGAGCTGAAACAAAGCATTCCAGTGATGGGACTACTTGTTAAACCTGTACGAACGTGGTAAAAAAAAAAAAAAAAAGAAGCTCTCAAACATACCACAGATTATTCATATAACCATCATATGAATACATTAAATTCACAGAAAACACATATTTCCAGTCGTCTATGGTGGTTTGCAGCCATGCTCTTGCTTCTAATTAAATGTGCCCTAGTTCTGAGATATCCATAGCAATGCAATGCAGACAAATAATTTGTAAGCTGTGATCAGCAGGTTGAAAATATTAAAAAGCAGTTTCCACAAATAATCTCCTACTCGGGATAATCCTTCAACCTTACCGGAAACAGTTGTCACTGTGAGCTGTTTACTTGGAAAGGTGAAAAAAATACTAACAATATCCTCAGTAGGGTGTGTGAACCATCCTTATCTCAAAAGCTCACCGTGTAAAACTAAAACTGTCTGCATGACTAGATATCACTGGGGATATGGAGAGGAAAAGGGGGGGGTTTTCGTTCGTCTGTCTTCTTACTTTTAGATGAACTCATCTCAAAATTGGCAAAATATAGCAGCGAACCAAAACCCCGCTGTCAGGCTAAGATTTTTAACTATTTTCTGCTCATTAAACAGGCTTCACACAGCTGTACTGCTGCAACACAGACTGTAAAAGATCAGTGAGGAGAGTTTACTGAGTCCACGCGGCTCAGATGATCAGCTGCAAACAGATGCAGAGCTGACGCTGGAGTCACAGGACTCCTTTCCAAGCCTGGGAGAAACAGCCCCCAGTTCAAGCAGACATCTTTTGTCTCACAACAACACTGAACAACTCACTATTCCACACAGATGCAGCCACGGCCCTGAAATAAAGCCTCATTACCATGTGGGACTGTGCCTCTTTATTGCCATTGTCCTTTACTACATTGTTGCTCATGAATGAGCCTTGTTGTCATATCTCATGATGGCGTTTTCAACTGTGGACACGTGAGCACAAAAGTAAGTGATGATAAGTGATAGCTTCATAAAACACCCTTGCGTTCCAAATGGCACACACACAGACACACATAGACATGCACAAGAATGCAGCAGGACAGGACAACAAAGCTGGAGGGCTGGAATTCCCAATGTATGTCCTCACTGCGCTCAGCATTTCCTGTTCGCACAGCTATAGGGAGGTGGGAAAGGGCCATGGTGAGCATTTTGACTAGTGATTATCTGTCTTAACAGCAATGTAGACTTTCAGACATGCACTGCAATTTCAGACTCGGTGACGTCCCTTCAAAGGCTTCACATCTTCCAGATAACGTACCTTTAGAGAATGCCACTGCCACCACTTTTTTCAAATATCAGTCTCTATTTAAACTGATCATTTGTGTTGGAGTGTAAGTTCATTTCCTTATGCCACTCCGATCCATGGCACAACAATCACATGATCCCACAGTATCTGTCAGCCACTGGTGTTTCCTTATCTTTCAGCCACTTCAAAGAACAAAAGCAAAGACTATAATCTTTTAGCCAGTGTGTGTTTATGTACAGGCCAACACCACAGTACATTAATTAAGTTTAATGGAAATTGGGCCTAATCAGAGTTTGCCTGCAGAGATAAAAAGTTGCTATAATAGTACTTTTATTGCTCGGGCAGGACCAAGTGTTCCTTACAACATATAACCTCTGTTTTCTGGGGTAAACTCGCAGGTTTACCAGCAGCGTTTCATCCTGAGTTACCTGTGGCTGGGTAACACCTCACTGGAGTCGCCACACAAGTGGAATTACAGGGATCACCAAGTGTGAATTTACTGATAGATGTCACTTTCACAAAGACTCTTCAGCTGACACAAAAGTGAGCCAAACTAGCAAAGTCCGACCTGTTAAAAACCGACACCACTCTCATGCGTGTGCAAACAAATTCAGAAGTTTTAGGAGCTCTCAGCTAGCCAACGTTGTCTGTAACAGGAACGTTACTGTTAGCCACACACCAAACTTACGAGTCAATGTTAGCCGAGCTAAGTTACGTGTCATATGATCAGAGCCTCAAAGCAATATTCACGACGTGTTTGGTACGTCGACAGGCCAGCAACCACACGAATGATGTGGACATAAAACAACCTTAAGAGTTTCTAAACCAGAAATTAATATATTAGCAATCTAACCTATGTGATGTTTGCTAAGTTAGCTTAGCCAGTTAGCTGAAACTCACCCTCTCCTGACAGGCCAGGTTTCAGCACTGTAGAGAATGTCGTGTATTTCAAAACAGTTTGGGATTATACAAGTATCCTTCCTGTGTCATCCCCGGTGCGCCAGTCTCGTAAAGGAAATCCTCCCGGTTCCCAACGCTGTCAGTCGTTAATAACGTGTAGATTTGTGAATTATTATAGGTTAAAATCCCCACCCTCGAAGTAACTGGGGTTGCCAGAATAGTCGGATCCCACTCCCAGGCAGGTCCAAAGATGGCTGCCGACTGCTCCACCGCCGCCTCCCTTCGTGAAAATACGTTGGGGAGAATGTGAGGGAAGTTCAAACACCTCCAAAACACCCAGAAACGAGCAGCGAGAGAGTCCGCGACGTGGATATACAACCGCGGGACTTGACCCAGCACACTGGCATGTGAAGTTAGACGGTTTATGCGGTAACTCAGTCCTGACTGTCCCTCTTCCTTCGGTAAACTGCAAACGGCAGTTCCGCCCTGCCTGCCTGCTGCCCGGACCGGAGTTGCAGTAAACTCTCTCTGACCCAAAAACATCCAGAGGCGGAGACATAATTAAAAAACAATCAGCCAATATTGGAAAGTGAATGCAAAAAAAAAAAAAAAAAATCTTAGGTAACATCGTTAATTTGTGATACTAGTACTGATTATATTTATCATTCCTCCTTTGGTGGAGTTTTCTTTTGAGCGCCTCTAATTAAATTATCAAAACATTAAGGTATAAAAATACATTTATAGGCTATTACATTTCACTGTAAAATGCTTTTCTGAAAGAAAAAGAAAAAAAGCATCTTCAGTTTAAGTTATTTGACACTAATTTAATTTTATTGCCTGTTTATTTCTTATTAACAAATAGAAAGTGATTAATGTTAATATTAAAGCCAGAGGAAATGTAGGCCTACAACTACAGGGAATAACCCAAATAGGGACCAAGCATTTATATTGCCAGCCAATATCCGTATTAGAAAAAAACAACATAAGAAACTACATTAAAATCTTAAAAACTGGGGTAAAATTTGGGGCATACTATCATGATTATGCTAATTTTTAAAAAAAAAAAAGGGGAGAAAATGACATTTTTCATTGTCATGCTGCACTGAAGTATCAAAACACAATGTAAAACATACACACACTCCTAGATAATACTTTAATACTCACAAGTAACACAAGTGATCCAGCTTCATTACAGCCGTGTGCTCCGAGTCTTGCACTGGGGAAACTCTAGTCAGCTTGTTTCTGAAATGTCAGAGAGCTCAAGGCCTTTTACTGTACTTCTCCTATTTTAATCAATTTAATAATGTTTTCCAAGGTGACTGGGTAAATAGATGGTGCTTACATCATATTTAAAGAGTCTTTCATCAGCAGACCAACCATATAATTTTTTCCCCCTTTGGGTGGTGCATGACAGTCAGCTACTGTTAACTAACACATCTCTGCCTTTGGTGGGCTTGTGCATGATGCAACAGAGGAAACCCTGCAGCCTCTCCCCAAACTCTGTCCCCACTGCAAAGCCAACAGCTGACAAAGTCAAGTCCTCCTCAGGAGCGCAGAGGGCTTTTGGATCTGGTTGAGTACGAGTGGAGGTGACTGACCTGCGTGTGTGTGTGGCACAGCTTGGAGTTCCTCGATGAAGAGGGAGGTCCTTCACATGACAGCTGCAAATTTGTCTGTTTTGAGCCCATAGCCCTGAGCAAGCTAAATGACAGGAGGCAAAAACGGTCTGTATGCCAGTATGCACTTTATGAACGGAACTGAAATAATTCTACGTTTTTAATGCAGAAATAATCTCCACAGAGTTATGGGAAAAGAATGTCAACTCAACCCAATGTTGTATTCAAAATAAGCAAAATCAGCGAGTGCTGAAAGGACACGTCTGTCAGCCCAGCCGTGTAACTTTTAATGGAAAATTAAGAAAATGATGAGGATGAATAAAATTATAAAGTTTTTTCAACATTACTCATTTACCAACAACGAATTTCACACTACTCTCCTCTCCTTTAAATTTCCTTTTTTTTTTTTTTGGCTTCTTTCTCTCTTTCGCCTGTTCTTTCACATCACTTCTGAACTGCTCTGGTCACACTTTTAAATGCAATTTTGATTGTATGCTGCCTCGTTATGTTCTCTTTCCAATGATTTAAGTCCACGCCCGTCTCTCTTTGTTTTATTTATTTATTTATTTTTGTCATTTGTTGTGATATAGGCCATGTGTGCAAGCACCATATCAAATTCCTTGTATGCCCTCAACATCCTCGGCGAATAAAGTGATGCTGATGCTGATTCACAGCATTCTCCAGGAGCTTTGCATTTCCAGCGCTTTAATCAGTGATGGTTTTCGTCTTGTTATTCAAATGTGTGAACATGTTTATGTGCTTTAACAACGCAGGGCACACAGAAAAACAAAAACACAGAAAAACTGCCATGGTTACTGCGAGAGATAAAGCACGCGGTAAGCAAGTCATAACACATTACACAATGCAGATTGTGTCATCTTTCTTTGAACCAAAACCTGGTCCAGATAACTACAACTAAAGTAACTGGAAAATGAATATAATATACTTTTTTTTTACTGTAAAAAGATAAATTGATGGTATAATGTACTTGCAGGTGGTAGCTGACAGGTGTGGCAGGTACAGGTACGTGTTGGGGAGAGTAGTCATGGCAGTGATGCCAGTTAAAGTTGTCACGTTGGAGAATACTTTCAGACTTAGTAATGTAAAAGACCCAATAACTTAAGGATGCCGCGGTGTTAGGAACCAGTTTTCTGAATGAACAGCTGTGGAAGAAGCAAGCTCAGTTTGGGGTGAAGTCTTTATTTGCCTTCTCTCGCCTTCATCCCCTCCTTTTACTGAACTTAAGTACTGGACATTTTAAAAAGAGAATGAATGATTATCTCTTTTTGTCTTATTTTTTTGTCATTTGTTGTGATGCAAGCCCCATCAAATTCCTTGTATGTTCTTAACATGCACAGCAAATAAAATGATTCTGACATTGATAGATGTATGATTATAGAATGATGAGAAATATGACTAAATACCAGTGGATGAGGAAGGAGAGGATAGGTTAATCTTGTTCAGAGAAAATCTTATTGTATTATATTTTTGTAATATCATCAGAATCTGTGCTGTCAATCCAACTTTCCCTCTCCTAAACTTCATTTGTGGGACGTTGTTATCTAATGATACTCTATGCTCAAACACGTGCTATAATGCTTTTTTTTTTTTTAATTATTATTATTATTTTAAATTGATTGATTTTTGTTTGTATGTTTGTATGTTTGTTTTGAACGAAACCAAACTGGTGTGAAAATCCCATGCCACACACGTTACCAAAATACCTAGGCTTTTATTTTGAAGAAAAAGACGCGTGACGACACGCCCCCGTCATGACGCCGGCGCGAGTGCGGAAGAGAGTGGCTGCCTTCCCCACATGGCGAAAATGGCTGCGAATGGGGAAAAACAACAGGGCCACAGAGCCGGCGTATATAAACAGAAAAATAAAGGTCACAAACATGGCAAGCACCGGACGAAAGGCGAAATTGAGAGAGAAAACAAAGGTGAGCTGTGTTATTTACGTCCGGTGTTAGCCGTGTGGGGTTAGCATGTGGCTGCGGTCACGGCTCTGCACACACGTGTTGAGTTTTCCACTGAACTGAGGGCATCATGTTGGTAGAAAATCTGATGCGTAGCGTTATTTTTCAAGTACAAGTACGTGTGTCTTTGTAAGAAACAACAGTAACGTTAATTCTTTGACTTTGGTTAACAAACAGTGGTGTGACTCCAGACTTTTGTTGACCTGCGGCCATTTAAACACAGAGAGACCATCGGAGGATAACTCAGGAGAGAGGAGACAGTTGTCACACTGGACCTGAGCAGCTTTGTTTTCATAAAATATCGTTGTCGTCATTTTTACTGGATGTTTTCATATCGCACAACTGACACTCAGGCTCGTCAGTTGAAACATGAACGTGAAATGTGTCGCCCCAAAGGATGTTCAGGATTTTTCACAGAGGATTTTGAGTTTCACACTAGAAATAGAAGCGTGAATGGCCATTGTTTCTGTCTACAGAGGATCTAATTGAACTGTATATATCAGGCAGATAAGAATATACAATGAATGGGATAAATTAAGAAATACATTGTACCAGTGAGTTCTGTTTTGACTGTTGTTAATGTCAGTTCATCTCTGTCAGATAAGCGTTGTCTCTGTACACACGCGTTGAACTAATGTCTGTGTGTCTCTAGCTCTAAGTTAATAATTTCTACAGGATTAGTACTGTGCCAATAAATACAAACAGTCTCTTCTGATGTTCAGTTTGTGTTGGTACCAGTTGAGAGAGCTGGTGATTGAACTTTGTGGGAAGTTTCGAGGTGATAAATTCTCATGTTGGGTCAGCAGTTTGTGAATAATGCAGACACTGTACATGGTAATGTGACTAATTACAGCAAAGACCAAAACAAACTATGTCCCTGGAAATTATCTTGTGAATCAAAAAATTTATCTTAGGTGTGAAGAAAGAATAATGGCAGTTTCTGTTGCAGAGCTGCTGCATCGTGTTACGCTGAACTCTACAGGTGTTTCTGCCCTGTGTGTGTTGTGAAGAAGCATGATAACTTCAGTGGTCTGCAGAAAGCATCACAAATTTATCTTGGGAGAACAATGTTTTCCCGACTACTTCAGATTTTTTGATATCTTATAAATCTTCTGTATGTTTTACATGTGACAGGTAAAAACATCCTTTATTGTGTTGTGAGAGAAGACATTCTTTTGTTATTTTTGTTTTCGTCAGTGCAAATACCACAATGTTTTCTCTATAAAACATCCAAATCAACCTTTAAAATGTGCACTCTCACAGACGTTCACCTCTTCGCTTTGGATTTTGCACAACATAGTAAAACATCCTTGAACTGTCTTTTAGGAAGAGTGTCGGTGATGACCCTCACCAAAAAACAGAGGAAGGAGCAAAAGAAGATGGACAGGAGACACAAAGCCAACCAGCTGCGCAAGAATAAGAAGGACATGGTAATTTTGCTTTTATTTCACGTGAAGAAGAATCTCCTCTGAGCTCCAGATCGGTGTCACTCAGTTCCCGTGTCTCGTCTTTTTAGGTCCTGACAGAGAAGCGACGTCTGGGCAGCAGGGACGGCCCCCCTCATTTGGTCGCTGTGGTGTCCCTCCACGCCGGAGTCGACGCCGGTGCCGTTACCAAAGTGCTACGTGGGGAGGGTGCTGGGGGTGTGGTGCACCAGGAGCGGTGCATCAGCGGCATCAGTGACAGTTTTGGGTTGATTCTGCCTCGTTTCAAACAAAGGTTCATCTTTCTAAGCCAGAGTACAGGCAAGTAAATTCAAAGACTGTGGAACAGTCAAATATAAGTGAAGTTCAGCGAATTCTTACATTAATAGAGCGGACCCCAGTGATGTGACTAAAACCCTTTTTTGAAATGACGCACATACATACACACACAGTGACATGGCGTCACACA
>JAQFJB010000023.1:19187416-19198086 GCA_029874875.1 Naso minor
CAGGAACCTCCGTGAATCACAGAGTTGAGGCAGAGCAGTCGTAGGACATCAGAGGGAAAACCAGAGGACATTTTCTCTGTGAATATGACCAAGTTTTTCAAAAAAATTGCTGTTTTGAGCGCCGAGTTCATGTGCATGGTTAAGTCCTGTTTTCGACACCGCAGTTACACATTGCTTCAAAGCACCGTACCGGTGTTACCACATGTCACTGTCCACTGTCAACATCAGCCACAGAGGTTTCATAAACCCCAAGAATTTTTACCCAAAGTAGTTTTATCTGTGAGATATCATGTTTGTTTACATTTTCTCCATATTCCATAAACGCTACAGAAAGTACCTGAAAATGTGTGACGTTAGTTGAAAAGAATGTCTGGGTCAAAATCATTCTTCATACAAATATTCGAGCTAGTAAAGCAGCACCAGGAGCTATTTTTCCAGGTGTAATAACTTGTCTCCACGCTCCCCTCTCTCTCACACTTTGCAATTTTTGACCATGTAAATGCAGACGTTCTCTTTCCAAGGGTAAATTATTTATAAAAAGCAACTTTCACGTGTCCTAAAGTGTTTCTATGCCCTGATTCAATATGAATGGTAGTGAACAGGGTTAAAAAATGCAGTCTGAGATCTGTTAAAGTACACATGGTTGAACTTTAGCAACATTTGTAGAATGCAGGGATGATCTCTGCTAACAGTGAGAGGTCAAGAGTAGACTGGTATGGTCCTTTAATGAATATTCATTTAAAAAAAAAATCCCTCTCCATGAATTTGAAGAACAGAGAGCTAGAAAATCACAGTTAGCAAAAAACGATTTATACTCACTGTGCATATTGAGGGATCACTCATATCAGCATTCATAACTTACATATTGTACCACAGTTGATTTGATCTTTGAGTTTGCTGACAGGTACTTTCAAAGGGTTTCCACAGAGCAGAACAATATCACTTTACTCTTAAAACCACTTTGAATTGTGTGAAACAAGCAGCAACCCAAGGTAGCGACTGCACGACCATCAGGTATCAAATACACACACCAGCTGTTGTGTCAAAGCCCTTCGGCATTTAATTGCTTCTCACTTTGATATGAAAAAGAATGAATGTGATTTTGATATTCTAGGAATTCAGCGATGCTTTCATCCAAAGCAGCGTTCAGCCACTTCAAGTCAGTGGGTTCAGGGTCTTGCTTGTTTTATGGTTACAGGATATTATCCTTTTGCGAAACGAATTACTTGTTGTTGATAGCATTATGGATTTGCTGTTACTTCTTTTTATAAAATATATGTTTGCAGAATTATTGTTCAAGCAAGTGGCTGGAGACAAGTTCAGCTGCTGGATATACATTCATAAATGAATTATTGAGTGCTGAAACTCGGCTCTGCTCTTCCCAAGCTGACAAGCACAAGATGGAGCGCTTCCTCAGGCCAGATGCTCCCACCGTGGTGTCCATATACGCTCCCATCACCTTCTCTCCTGCTGGAGTCCTCCTCTTCAAACAAAGAAGTGATGGTGAGATGAAACGTCTCATTTGTGCCTGAAAATAAAGAGATTACATTTGTGGTTTGGCTGCTTTGATTTTAAACTTTTGACTCCTCGTCCTGTTGTCCATTGATTAGATTGATTTGATTATACACCGAAGCTAAGTCTGCACTGGTATGAGTTTGCGTCTTGTTATCGTGTCTCTGCAGGCATACAGGACCTTGTGGCTACAGGCAGTCTGCTCAGCTGTGACCCACAGCGCGTTATGTTGAAGAGGATTGTACTGAGCGGACACCCGTTCAAAATTAACCGACGTTCAGCAGTCGTCCGTTACATGTTCTTCAACAGAGGTGAGACGATGTTTGTCACCTGACACTTTTCCGAGTATGACCAAACAATGTTACTTACATAATGTTTGGCTTATCTCTGACTATGAGTGGGGAATAAATCAATATGTTAAATAATTACTTTGTCTTTTGTAGTTTAAAAAATAGGATTAAATTTAAAAATTGAATGTGTTATGAAAGAAATCAGGTATTTATTTTTAGGCCGTATCACTCAGCCCTATCTGTGACCTAACAGTCCTTTTGTTTCTGTGTCTGTCAGATGATATCATGTGGTTCAAGCCAGTGGAGCTGCGAACAAAGTGGGGCCGGAGAGGCCACATCAAAGAGGCTTTAGGTGAGAATATTTAACAACAAAATCTCAGTGTCTGCAGCTTCACTTACCAAAGTCTGTTATCACCTGTTAGTTCTGATTGCATTATTTAATTTCCTCAGGAACTCACGGCCACATGAAGTGTGTGTTTGATAATCAGCTGCGTTCTCAAGACACCGTCCTGATGAACTTGTACAAGAGAGTGTATCCTCGCTGGACATATGACCCCTACGTGCCCTTGCCTTTACCGTGGGTCAAAAGAGAGGGGACTGTGGAGATGGACGACTTAGACATGGAATAGTCAAGAGACAACATGACGATGCAGGAAGACAGGGCATGTGTTGACAGACAGACGTACTTTACATCAGCGTGATTACAAGACATTTGCAAAAAATGTAAATTAAACTATTAAGAACCAAAGTCTCTCCTGTTTAATTGCTGTTCAGCTTTTTCTATTTTGCTATGAACCTCCAACTTGCTGCTGTCCCATTCTGCCACTAGATGGCAGCGATGAATAAGTATTCTGAAACCTTCCTCTCTACTTTGTCGAGGAACTCTCAACTTTATTTGTAATGAGTCAAAATTGTTTGAGTGAACGCCACAGAACAAATTGCTGTGAATGCGTTGAACACAGCAAGCTGGCAGGTCAGTAATAGTTTTTACATTAGTCGTGTATAAAGCCCATTAACTGGCATCGCTTTGATGCTGTGCAGCTGTGACTTTAAGCCCGCAGCCACATTAAAATGCACTAACTAGGACAAAATCATTACATAGATAATGTTTGAGATGTTTGAGGAATTTTAATCAGGGGAAAAGAACTCCCAAGTTTTACTTTAAAGTATAAATTCTCAATGGATGACTTGTGGCCTTAAAGATTTTGATGAATAGCAGCTGTCAGGTTCATTTATTTATATAAACATTTATCACAAAACACGCCTCATTGAAATGCACAAAAAAGAGGCTCCCAAAACCTAATTAATCACTGGTCTTGGACTGAATTTAATACCGTATGAAACAACATTAAACACAAAATACAAGACTTCTTAACCCGTTTCAGCTATTTTAAGCCACACTGCACCAACATGTTAGTATGAGGGCAAGAGAGCAAATAACAGCTTTAAAAACAATTATTCATCAAACACACTCTTGTTAGACTTTCTGCACTGTGTTATTCACTGAAGAAATTCACAAGTTGTGTGCTTAAAATTGTGCGAACATCGAAGAGTAGAAGTATTAATAGCGCTTTGCTTACAAACAGAAGTATACACTCCTCCACATGCGCACACACACACCCACACTGCCTGCACTCTCTCTTCATGGTGGTCTTGCCCTGACCTGAAACCTCCTTTTCAGCTGTAGTCAACACACAAACACACACACTCACAAAATTTCAGATCAGGACGTCTCTGTCGCTCCTCAAACTGAAGCTGGAATTCTCTGCAGTTTAGCGTCCTTCCCTGACCCGATGCTTTCTTTAGGAAAACACTGATTTATGAATTGCAATATTTATCATTAAGCTGAGCTCTTGCATGCTTGCAGCTACATGATTCATCCTTGAGCTGTGCTGGGACTGCAGTGCAGAGGCATGCCAATATGTCTGGGAAACCAGAAGGTGAAGACTTTGGGATGGAGAGGAGAACGCGATCCAAGAAACGAAGGAGAGCAAAAGTTCACTGCGTGCATTTTTATTTGATTACAGTGGAAAAAGTTGAAGAAAAAAGATAATACAATCGAGAAAGACTAATGTCTCTATTGCCCAGGGGGGGTAAGCTGGGAGCTCTGGACAGTTTTGTGGTAACACTCAATTTATTTCATCCTTTGCTGTTTTTTTTTTTAACATGTATTAAGGCAAGGGCACAGTAACAGTGATGTGTTGAACACATCTTGTTAAGGCTGAGTGGAGGGGTGTCGTGTGTTCTGCTGGCCAGCAGTTCATGGCGAGGGGAGGGGGAATTCAATACCCCCCTGGAGAATGCTGTTAAAGTAACACATGTACAAAAATGGTACTGAGTTTAGATGCGTACTCTGCATTTTTCCCTGACACTATCAATTTGAAACAGATAAACATTTAGCTGTTTGGGGACCAACTGCGACGTGGTGAGGCTGAATCCAGCCCATAAGTGAAGTGTGTGTTTGGCACAGGCCACTGTCAGAAGACGTGAACGCTGGTGACTTAGTGCTGCTTGGATCAGGAATGTCTTGTGGTTCCCAGTTCACTGCCACCACACTTCGTTGGCTCCCACTGAAGATATAATGGGTGAGAGATTTTTCCGTTGGATGTGGATAAAGAAACGGAAGGGGAGAAAAGGGGCAGCGAGGGAGTGGGAGATAAGGGAAGAACCAGGCGATGTTCGGCATGAATAAAACCAGAAGCGGTGGGAGGAAGCAGTCGAAGGAATGCAAAAATGGACAGAATTTGGAAATTAAAATAAAAAGTTCGTGGGTGAGAGAGAGGGAGAGAAATGGAGGAGTGTGAGAGTCTGAGGCGGTGTGGGCGAGAGAGTAGGGGAGCGAGAGTGGCTGGCGTTTATGGATTGCAGATGTGGCGCTATGGGGTTTTGGCAGGGGCCATGCGCGCCTGAATCCTGCACCGGCTGGGTGGCACCGGGGTGAGAGGGAGGTCACTGCACCGCAGCACACAGCCCATAAAACACTGAGAGTAGTGGGGGAGAGGAGAGAGAGAATAGGCCTCAAAAACACTAACCCAGGAGCGTCGCCAGGGCAGTGGGGGGGTGCAGATCACACTTATGGTTCAAGCATGCACAGGCATACCCAAACATCCTGCATATGTTGAGGCAGTCTACCATTAAAGTCACTGGTTAATGCATACAGTGAGGATGAATTAGAGAGCTGATGAGCTTTTCTCAAATTTAATAAGGATGAGCCCCCTGCAGACCCCTCCTCCAGCCATGAGAAATCACATCATGTTCACTGTTAAAAAGGAAATTTTCCACCTCAATGCATTAATGCTGAATTTATTACAAGCGCTTCTGACAAGATTACCAGAGAGAAGCAAGCCAGCCACGTGTAGAGCAAAAGTGTTCGCCTACTGTCTGCCCTCATCAGGTTCATCCTTCCACTTGCCTATAAATCCTGCCATTTCTCTTTCCATCCTCATCATTCTCCATCTTCTTTGGGAAGTAACAGTAGATTGTGGAATAAAGTTACCAGAGCTGGTCTTGGCAAAACTGCAGATGAAAAGTATGGGGAATGCAAACAGATTCTTTTCATTGCTCTTCTGAGGAAATCACCTTCTTCCCCCTTCGATAGCCAGGACGACTGCAGCGTTCTGCTGTTGGGAGGGCGAACAATTCACTTCAGCAATCTGCAATCAACTGCGCAGAAGGCAGCGAGAGTTTGGACTGTTGACAGATCTGAGAGAGTTGTTCAAATCCGCTGTGCTCAAATGGATTTGAGTAGCCAACCTTCTACTTATAATCACATTTCTTACTTTTAAGATACCAATGCAAGCATCTCTAAATGAAATACTGTATGATAAGGGCAAAAAACGACATTATTAATACGAAGAAAAGGATACTCTCTTTGTTTTTAATACTTTAGTACCTTTTACTGCAAATTATTTATTTTTCACAGCGTCAAGTTTAAAATATAGGACATGCAGCAGTTGCCACCTGCCATGTTGTGTTCACAGGTAACAAAATTCGGATAACATAATTTAAGAAGGCTGTTGTGGGAGTGACGACATATTGACAAAAACTATTCAGGCATGATTCTTACAAAATGCTGAAGGCTAAAGAGAAAAGAGGCAATGTAAAGCAATACTGTCAAAGCACTGAGGGGCTGTGTAAAATCAGAGAGCATATGGCATTTAAAAAAAAGAAAAACATGACATTAAGTCAAAATATTTTTACGTATCTGTCAACAGACAACCAGAATATCGTTCAAAGCTGCTTAGATTTCATGGAGTCTATGTACATTCAACCACCTGTTGGCGACGGAGCTGCAGCTGGAGATGTGCTTCTAATGCAACACTTACAGAGAAGGAAATTTATAGATTTGCAGTTTCAAAACTTGTGCCATCTGCAGGCAGTGAATCTTTTAACTGTTGTAAGCTGAATTTTGGGAAGAGAACTACTGTACATAGTTCACACTGCTCTTAGTTGAGTCCTCTGTCCCAGGGCGAGGAGTGGCAGATGTGAATCCCTATCAGTCTAAATTAAAATTGGTCTGTAATGAAACAGTTTTCACATCTGTTTTTAATATGTGGAAGAGTAACTGTTAATACACACAGTTAATCCTCTGGGTCACATGCCTGATGGTCAAATATGTAATACCTACTGGAGGGTAGAGTGAAACAGATCCATCTATGAATTCATTTATTTTAGCTAGAATGCAGTCAATGTGTTGAAAGTAAAACAAAAAGCAAGATGAAGAAGAGAAAACAGCAGTTTTAAAAAAAGAACAAAAAACTGCAGCAAGGGCGTAAACCACACGGAGGACGCAGAGGACATGTTCCCATTTCCAGATAGAGTCCCCCGCCTCTCAATAATATGGTTTTAAAATAACTTTATTATAAAGTATGACTATAAACATCATGCTAACTTGCACTGAAAGCACCTGTGGTGTTTATAAAAGCGAACAAAAGCAGAAAAGATTAAGTCACCCCCAGTCCATGTCTCAGAGTGGTTTAGTCCATAGTAGTGTTTAATGCGGGAGCAAATGACACCTGAGTGGAAAATGTTGCGCCATCTACTGCTTATCTTGATGAACTTACTGTTTGGAAAACAGTAGTGGATGGAAACACACATAAATCTGCATATTCTATTGCCGAATTTCAAAAAAAATTTGGTAAAATTTGTGATATTTTTTAATGGAAACCCAGCTAATGATTACTTTTAAAGTTAACTTTAGACATGAAAAGGTTCAAATTAAAGGAAGGATCTGGACACTGTAGGCTAACGTAAGTAGCTAGCTATCTAGTTTTTCAATACACAGATAAATGCTAGTGTTAGCCAGTTTTCCTACTTTACTACTAAATAATGGTAGCTAGCAAAAGCTAACATTTGCCTTAATTGACATTAGCTAACTAGTGTTATGCATCTTATGTAATGCTGATGACTGAAGGACACTGAGGGTCAACACTGTAAGACAAGTTAAAGGAAAGTAAAGAGGAGAGAACAGCAGGGAGGCTGATTGAGGATAAGTGCCACAGCAGAGCAACACATCAGATTTTCGCTCCTGCCCTGCAGAGAAGTCATAGCAGCTGAATTTTGATGTTACGACTTACCTGCCCTGTAGTTTACCTGTCTGGCAGTGGCTTGACAGCTCCTGCTGCGGAGAATCTGCAGCCTGCCAAATGTGAGTGAGTTTGTTAGTGAGCCATGAGGTAGCACAACTACACTTTGTTTGGATAACGTACAATGCAATACTTTGTTTCATTCAGGTGACTAAAAATTAGAATTCGTGCATAATAGAAATATTCCAGTAAAATGCTATAATCTAAAAAATATAGCTGGGACACTTAAACCCTGAGAAAAACGAGTTCTGATTTTGTTGCAACATAAAACCAAATGACAGCACCAGTATCAAGTAGTAAAACAAACTTGAACAGGCTAAAATGTTTTTGGAAATAAAACACCGTTTTGCCCGTAAAAACCTTTGAGGATCATCTCATGCACTCTTCTGTTTATGTAGGTGCTGCCTGACAATGCTTTTGTATTAGATCAGCTCTGTTTTTCTCTTTCTTTTGTGATATCCTTCTTTCCCTCTCTTGTTCCCCTTTTTCTCCCTCTTAGCCTGGTCCTGACTCCCTGGTTCCTGGGGCCTGGCCAAGGCGTGTGTCCCTGGAGGAGCCAGAGAGGAGATGGAGAGGGGGCAGCAAGGGGGTGCACAGACCAACTCCAAAACCACAGCTGCAGCAGCCTCTCCTCCTCTCCTTTCCTCTGCTTCTCCTCTCCTTGAATGCCTTCGCTCCTTGCCTGGCACCCTCCCCAGCTCTGCCATTAATCAGAGGGGAAGGGTATTTTAGTGCATGTGTGTTTGTGTGCGAGGGAAAGAGATGCTGACTGTGTGAGTGTTTATGTGTGTCTCTGCGTGTGCTGATAGAGAGCTGGATGGGTCGGCAGTGATGGTATGGAGACCAGAATCTCACAGCAAAGCTGGGGAGTTCACCCAGAGAACAAAAGGGGGAGGGAGGGAGGTTGACAGACATAAAGCCTGGTGAGCAGATTGGAACTGCCAGCGACTAAAAGGAAGAGGCAGTTAGATTATCTGCAGAAGTTTTTAGCATCGCAGGAACAATCTGAAATCCCTCTGAATGATATTCTTCTGGCATTTTTGGATAAAGGTGTCGCGCAGCACCTGCACAACAAATGTAAACTAGGGAAGCAGTTCATGACCTGACATGTTAACAAATCACATCAAGGTTCCCTTCAAGGTAAATGCTGCCTCTATACTTGCCCTCCGTCAGCCCCTGATTATCCAGGTGGGAGTGAAATCCGAAAATAAAAAAAATAAAAAAAATTAAAAAGATACAATTTCCAACCTGCTCTGCTCTCACCCCCCAACGGGCCTCCCAGAGTGCTTTTCTGCTGACATCACTGCACAGAGACCTGGCAAGCCAATCTCTCCCCTGCTCTACCATTCCCCTCTCCCTGCTTCCTGCCCTGATGATGTCACACACCATATGGTTTTCAGCAGTATCAAGCCGGAAAAGAGATTTAGTCAGTGGAGAGGAGAAGAGGAGAAAAGGAGGAGGGCTGGAACGGGGCGCAGGTTGGACGCAGAAAACAAAAGGTTCGCCCTTCCCCTTGTATGTGCTGCGGGAGGAAGGCAAAGATGGAGAGGAGGGGGTAGGAGGTGAGGGGGCAAGAGGGGGACGGCTGCACTGTGTGAGGCTAATGAGGAGAGACCAGGGAGCAGAGACCATGCATCGGACAGCCATGTGCTGCACAGACGCACATTGGACTGGCCTCCACACAAACACATATTTGAGCGGATACAAACACTCAAACAGAGTCATCTAACAAGGACAGGACCGTGCTGTTACAGTGTGGTTTGCTGGACCTTCTTTGATTCAATATTAAAGTTTTTCACAAGCCAAAGACTTATTGTCTCATTGCATGTTATTGCAGTTTTTTTCAGCTGCAATCCCTTGCCGTAAACTTACATAGCTACTGACATGCTGGGAGTGATAAACCATCAAAGAATTCTGCAGCTCTTCAGCTTTATGAAGCGTTTTAGCATCTTTCAGCTGATTGTTTTAGTTTGTTCTTCCTCCTTTCATTTGCAGTGTTTTTTGGACACACCAGGCAGCTGTGCAACTGTACGCTAAGCCTGCTCAGCAACACTCGGCAGACAAAGTGTACGACCAGCTTGTGAACATTTAGCTGCTAATATTTTCCTCGGGAGATGATGAAGATCAAACCGCAGTGAAAGGAGAGTGAATATTGGATTTACATTCCTCAGGTGGCCAAAAACATGACTTCATTTATGAGTTCATTCTTGAACTTGGAAACAGCAGTAAAGACAACTGTCTCAACACAAGGCCCATTTTAGTGGCTGTTCTAGAGCATCCCGGCCGCATCGCACGATTTTCCTAACTTCTTATGGTTTCCATAAAGTGCTAAAAAAAATGGAATCCATGACAACTGGCAAACACCATCATCTGCAGAAGAGTCTGGTTTGATCAAAAGCTCCAGAGCAGCCTCTCGTTGGCTCTTGTAACATTGCTTTGTCAGCTTCTTATAGTTTTCTTGATAAGTGTTGCAGCCCAAAGAACAAGTCCTTGTCCTGTTACGAAAAGTCAAACTTTTTTCCTTTTGAGTCTACAAACATGACATCAGTTTTCATTTAATATCACAGAACATAAACAAGTTGCACAACTGTAATCTAAATAGCTGTATTCCCAAATTGTTTTCAGCTGCTGCCTTCAACAGAGTGATATATGAGGAGATTCACCCTGCTGCACCTGTTGTTGGTTTAAAGAAATAGGAAAAACTTGTTTGCTTTAACGATACCTCGCTCACGTCCAAAAGGTAAATAAAGAATAAAGCTACAGCGAGAAGACAATGAACGTAGCTTAGCTGAAGATTGAAAGCAACGGGAGATACTTGTGGCTCACATGACTCTGTCCATAACACCGTAAAATGTACTAATTAGTAGCTTTACAGGTGCCGGTAGCTGGATATTATTGTTGGGATAGAATCAGCCTGTTTCCAGTGTTTATAATAAACTAAGATAGTTTTCTGGCTTTAGCACAATTTTTGCCAAACAGACAGTAGAGAGGATCTTCTTCTCATCTGATCTTCTCATCCAACTCAATAAAAAATAATTGTGGTTGTAAAAATGTATTTATGTTATTTATATTTCTCTTGTAAATTCACATGACTAGTTATTGGACTGAAACCAGAAAATACTGTTGCAGGTTACATTGTTTTTTTTTTAGGTAGTTCACACACTCTACTGATGTCTTTTTTTGAGCTGAATTCTTATGATCCTGTGCACACTAATCAGTGGCTTGTCCCCCAGTCAGGTGTTCTCTATCACCTGTTTGGTTGTCAGCCTATCAGCAGCCTTTT
>JAQFJB010000023.1:19234428-19246740 GCA_029874875.1 Naso minor
TGTGTGCATGTACATGTGTATAATGAGAACCAAATGGCGGGGTGTGTGAGTGCATGGTTTCTCTCCCCCATCTCTAATCAGACAGCCCCCAGGAGTACGGTGTGAGCGCGGACTCTGGGTTTAGAGCGCTGAGCTGCTACATAAATCAGCTCTGCCCATGGAGCAGCCTGGATACATGCGGACTCCACTAACCTGCAGACAGAGCTGCGAAATGCTGCAGACTGCACAGTTTGGGTAACTTTTTGAGCAGTTTTGTTAGTTTGGTCTTCAGGAAAGGTGTGAAAAGAGGTGTGCAGCTGCAGAAATAATGAATCTGACGTACTTAATGAGTGTCCACACTGGGGCCTGGTGCGGTCTGAGTAGGTGGTCTTATGACAAGGCCAGGTACTGCCTAAAGAGAATTAATAAATGTTATCTGTTCTTTCTCACACATGTGATCACCAGTTGTTATTCCATCTTTCTCCTTCTCTATATCTCCTCTCTTTCCCCTGCAAAAATCAACTCTTCCTACATTTCTCCATCCCCTCCATTTCAACTCTCCCGTTTCAGCCCTCATTCCCCGCAGGAGGTGGCCTCTCCCTGTCCTCCATCTCTCCTTCTCCTCCCTTTCTTTCTCTTTCACATCTGGTCAGGCAGCTGTGGCTGGCCAGGGTTCAGTGGGGTAGGAAGGTGTGGAGGGAAGAAGAGGAGAAAGAGGAGGAGGAGGAGGAGGAGGGCTGTGGTGGTTAAGTTTTGAGGAGGCTATCAATTGCAAAGCCCAGGGCACAGTAAAAAAAAAAAAAAAAAGAAAAAAGAAAAGAAAAAGATTTGACACAAAATGCACACTGCGAAAAAAAAAACACAAAAAACTTTGAACTAAATCTCTTCAGTTTCTCTCAGTATATCTATCACACTGTCTCCCTGTGCACTATTAAACTCTATTAAAGAGAGCAGCAGTGCAGGGAGAGAGGGAGAATGAGAGGCTGGGGGTTTAGGGAGAAGCAGGGGAAGAAGGGGGAGGATGGTGAGGGCAAAGATTTCAATATCTGATTTCCACATCTTAAATACATTAATTTATCTTACCCCGGGGCTCTTTAAAACTCGGGAGAAAGGAGAGGAAGGGATGGGAGGAGGGAGAGGAAAAGGGGCGAGGGTACTTATGACATTTTCATTGTGGAATCTCGTTTCTATTGTTTCTGCGGTCAGCATATTGCCCAAAGATTCCACATGCCATCATGGCCACACAGTCTCCGAGCTGCTAAACAGTCACAGATGGTATTACACACATGCGCATGCAGATGACTTGATTCTTGTCAGGCTTAGGTGTTTTTTTTCTCGCAATATGCCAATGTCAGCAAATGATCTACTGCTCACAAATGCGTCATTGGGTTACACATTCCAGGATGTGATCCGGGCTACCTTTATGCCAACTACCCGTCTTTGTCAATCTCTACCCTGAGTGCCAGTTCCTCCACACTCCAGCTGAAGTTCATGACCCCTCAGAGTTCACACTGGGACGAGTGCCTTTCTGAGGAAGAGTGAACTCTTCACCATGGTCTCACGTGATTCTAAGCATATGGTAATTCACCCCCGAGAGTGGAAAAACCTCCACTTCAGTTGCTCTCAGTTCCTTCCAACTTATTTTATGGCCAGTTTCAGAGCATGAGGAGCCAAACAAACAGAGAGGAATATATGGTTAGAGTGAGGGGGCAGAAACAGAGACACAGAAATGGACTTACAGTGTTCAGTGTGTAGGAAGAGAGGGATGGGAGAGAGCCAGCAGGGTGTGAAGGGGAGGGCGCAGGTGTGTGTGTACATGTGAGCTCCCTTCTGGTGCGTGTTATCTTTTCTAAAAGTGTGCATGCATCCCTGTGCATATATGTGTGTGGTACTGGGGTACTTCTTGGGAAGGTGAACTCATGCTTCTCCCGGTACAGGAAGCCCCTGATTAGTGCTAACGAGAGTTGCAGACCATATTAATGCAACCACACACCTCTCTCTCCTCCCCCCCACTTTCATTTCTCTCTCGCTCCTGCCATCTGCACTCGCTATGCTCTCTGCCAGACATCATAAACCCACTGCAGAGCCCTGAGACACACACCAGAGCACTGAGGGGGGCAGGCCAGCCCCCTCTAGCACATTCAACCTCGCAACTACCCCTCTCTCAAACAAACGCATGTGGTGGAACATACCTAGCACACACTAGAGGGATCTTACAACACATGACAGATAGTAGAGCACACTGTGTAAACATTTACACACCTAAACAAACACAGAAAGTACGGTGAAAAGCGAAACATTGCACAGGCACAAACAGTCGCAAGCAGACAAACCTGATTTGCATAGAAAAGAATCAGAGCTCGGAGATCAGAGATAAGGAAAGCACAAGGCTGGAGAGACAGGATGGAAAAAGGGTCTGCTGGTGTGCAAGTCTTATTAAATGTTCCTGCAGATGGACAGACAGGGCGTTTTCATATTGAGACATGGATACCCTCTCCTCTATTCTCTTGACTCCCACCCACACATTAACATGTGTTTCACATTCAAAGCGGAGATGTGCAAACCAACGGCCAACCACTCAGTATGACTGGCAGCCTGCTCACTCACACTTGCTCTCTCACTGTAGTCACAGAAATAAATGTGGAGACCAGCACTCTGTGGGTAGAATAGTGCTGTGTGTGAGTGTGTGTGTGTGCTTTTAAAGCTCTACAACAGGGTTTGAGTTCTTGTTTAAAATAAGATCAACCAACTCCTGTTCTCACATGATGTAAAAAGAGGTTTATTGATAAGGTTTCGCTCAGTTTAGTTCAATGGTTCATAGAAAGTGACCATGTCATTTGTCATTTTTAACTCTGACTGACTGTATTGCTATACAAACACGTTGGTATTAGCACAGGAGGTTGATCATGTAATTTGTTTACACTAAGACAGAGTCTTTACTTTCTTTGCGTTTGTTGCTGATTTTTATAGTTTTGCTCACTTCAAACATAGCACGTCATTACTGCAGTACGATTGTTTCTTTGGTTTTCATGTTAGTTTTAACCAGGGGTTAACACATATCACAGCTGCAATGCAAAAACTGCAGATTCAGTCAGTGACAATGATGATTTTTTACACTTAGCTTACCTTGACACTGAAAGTGTCTAAATAATGCAAACATGCATTCATTTTAAATTAGAATAAATGGACTTTTACATGTATTATTATAATATTACCCTCAATCTTGCAGTTTTATTGCAGGTATCGTGCACCTCTTACACTATTGTTTTTTGTCCCATATAAATTTTAATTGCTTTGCATGAATTCTGTTAACTAGAAGTGGGCTTCTACCAAATTGTGAATTAATGTAATATAACTGCTCAGACAGAATGAACCTTTTTAGGGCTACAGAGTAAGTCCGATAATGCATCTATTTCTACAGTCATTTCTTAGAGCACAAACAAAGGTTGTTTTTGTCATTTTAGTAAAGTATTCAAATCCAAAAGTTTAGAACAGTGTCACCAAAATCTGTTATGTGTTATGATTTCAAAATTTACTGGAGCACTTGCAAATCTGACATCTCACTATCATGAGCTTGTTGCCAAAAATGAAAAGAGCAATCAACAACGGTTTGCTTGAGGCCATCTCAGTGGCTGTTAGGCCCTAACCAGGTGTCAAACTTATTGGGGGGGCTGGTTCTGTCCATAGAAAGAAAAAGGCAAGCTCCTCATCGATACATACATGTACTGTACGTGTGTCTACGTGCAAGACAGTGGGAGGTCTGTTTGATCGCATTCAACGGAGATGTGGGGTCAGAATGAGCGGATGAGTAGCAGACACACACACAAACATAAATACACACACACACACATAAAAGAGAGAGTTAGATAAAGGGAGGACTGCATGAGGAAACACATGGCATAATAAGTATGTAAGTCAGACAGGGTAGTGTCGATGCTCATAAACGCAGGGCCGTGCAGAAGGGTTGGAGGGCTGGAGACAAAGGCTGGAGACAGAGGGGTTTGTGGAGGGGTGGGTAGATCAGGGGGTCTCTCTCCGTCTAGTTTACCCAGCTGTAGCACCAAGAGACCCAGACAGAGTGCTGATGTCACCTACTGTACCCTACCCTCCCAGCTCCCTTACTTCCTGTCCCTGATGTAGTGATGTCACAGGCCAGCTGGGGATGTCACGTCCACACCTTCCCATCCCCTCTGTTTGTCCCTTCTCTGCCCTCTCTCAACTCCGCTTCAATCACTAGCGTCCCGCTGTGACCTGGGACAGTCAATGCAGCACGTACCAAACACAGACAGACAACCGAAGTCTACTAAACCACGAACATAAACTCATTACAATTCTGCAGTGTAACAATTAAATTCTAACAAATACATCAACATTACTAACTGTGTGATTTTGTGACAGTGTAAAATTGATTTACTGCTTTATGTAATTCACTTGTTTGCACACAGTTTCTACGTAAGACAAAAAGGAAATGAGCAGCTAGCAAGCACTGTTACATGATTGCTCTGCACTAGATCCAGCAGCCTCATCAACCTCTGCCCTGAAACATCTTGAAGTGAACAGATATTCTAAACCAGCCATGGATTTTTTGATCTAGGAATGATCTTTTACAATAACAGGTGCAGAGTAAGTGAAACAAGGCTGCTTGCTTGCTTGTATGATTCGGTTTTGGCTCATACGCCACTGATCTAAGCCTTTTGTTTAAAACTCTGATTTCTGGCTAAATAACAAGAACTCGATTATAAACCTCATTCAAGTCTGCCTTTAAAGCAGCATCACTACAGGGAGGAAGTATGTGACAGATTTATGGCCAAACGTGACCATAAAGAGCCCTCAAGCATGTTTAACCTGTTTGGGCCACCTCAAACTAATGAAACTGCATTGAGTTTTTGTTACAGAGAAAAAGAGAGGACTGCGTCCATCAGTCTGGAGTAACTGTTGTAACCCAATATTGATAGTATGTGTTATTTTCATAGTAGCCTATGTATTCTGCCAATTGTCTAAACTGTGTGTCTGTAACACACTCTATAAGGGGAAAAGTTTGCTTATGCCCTGAGAAGAATTTAGTATTTTCCTTGAGCGGGAGCCAAGTACATGATCAGTACTTTTGATAGCTGATAAGCCGGCCCCTGTTTTTAAACAATAAGGATAATCAGAAGGTCTATGCATGCTTACATTTCCTAGATATTCTAAGACAATAGATATTACGAGTTTAGCTTCAAACTATCGGAAATTCTGTCCCGATTAATAAAAATAAATAAGAAAGGAGGTCAGGAGGTCAAGAACAGTTTTCAGTCTTAACTTTTAAACCAAGATAAAAAATAAGGCTTTACACTGATTAAAAACAAAAAAAAACCCAAAAAAAACAGCATCTGCGAGGCAGCAGCTCACAAAACTCAACATTTGCTGAAGAAAACTGTCACGAGGTAAAAAAAAATCGGATCCAGTTTCATTAAAAAAACGTCTCAAACAACTTTTAAAAGCCTTGATTAGTTTCATGTGGGTAGAAAGTAATTTAACTGTGTTTTAAAAATCAGTATAAGACTTGACAACCGTTATGATAAACGTTTACTCAAAAAATCCCCATGTGAGTCGAAACCAAAAGTGAATATAGGTCAAAGACATTACAGGATTTGTTGGCTGAGTCATCTCTTTTGCCATTTTTGATAAGCTATAAATGAATGACCACGACTTTTACTACTAGAACTTCAATGCGCACAGGAACAAGCCAATAGAACATTTTTAGCTTCATCATTCCTGCCTCTTGTTCTCATCAAAAGCCATTCAAAAATACCATTAGAGGGACATTTCCCTACTTCATTCTCTGTGAACTCAGAGAAACACTGCAAAACAGCTCAGAGAGAGAGAGAGACGGACAGACAGAGAGAGGGAGAGAGAGGGGTCTATGCCCCCCACCCACACACACATACAGTGTTACGTGCAGGCCAACAGGACCCCCCCTTGCGGAAACTGAACACACACAATCTTCCTCCCTTTAGGCATCCCCTCTCCCCTGCCCTGAACCCACCCTGTCCCCTGCTGGCCACTGTCCTTAACCAAACACACAACACACAAACGCATGCATGGGCGCATGCACACACACATACACACACAGAGTACCCGAATTTCTCACACACCCACGCTAAGCCACACACACTATACAAACAGTCTCTGAACTTTAATATCGGATTATGTTTCAGCGATGCACATGCGCTTGAGACACACACACACACACACACATACAAACACACATTGGCTCTGTGCGCCGGTCCTTCTGAAAACACACACATCCTTTCACTTTCTTTGATGGTTGAGGAAATGCTCACACAAACATATAAACAAAACCCCCATCCCAAACACCATCACATCTGTATGCTTTTCCTAGAGCTTCAGTTTGGTCTTCAGGACCTGACGTATCCAGCAGCTCCGCCTCCCCTCCTGTCCTCTCTTTCTCTCTCCCGGCTCAGGCCATACCTGATTGTCTGCTTGTTTTCCCTGGCGGCTCCCAGCTTCCGTTCCCAGGCTGGGAGGTAGGAGGTGGGAGCATAGCCTACGACACATACTTTCCACCCCTGAAGGCTGAGGGCCAGCGGCGGTTCCTCCTGTCCACAGGCCCGACAGGAAACACTTAAGCCCTGCTGCTGCCCACCACCTCTCAACTGCTCATCTGGCTCACGGCCTCGGGTAGGAGGAGGATAGAGATGAGGTTCAGGCGTGAGAAATGGATGATAAAAGTGCCATAAGGATGAATAGCGTGAGGATGCAGAATGAGAGCTATTTCAAAATGCTGGTTGCACGCTTTAGTGTGGATGTGATCGTGAGCCTGTGAAGCCGCATCTCTCTGCTGCCTCTAACCTACTCTGGGGGCAAAACCATGACCAGCTGATGGTGCTGAAAAAGTCAGAGGATCACCAAAGTCATCCTCACCATGAAAATCTGGACCAAATACCATGATAATCCATCCAAGAGTTCTAATAATAGATGGAATCGCTGCCATTCATACAGCCACGCTGCTAGCACAGCTAAAACAAACAAAATTGAATTTCTCGCAGAGAGCAGGAGGGGACAGACAGGTGACCCAGCAAAATGACCATTAGAGCTGCAGCAACTAATCAAATAATCGATCGATAGAAAATTAATCGCCAACCATTTTGATAATCGATTAATCGTTTCAGTCAAGTTGTAAATAAAAATGTAAAAAGGACTGCCTCCTCTTAAATTTCAGGAGTCATTTATGATAATAAATGAGGACTCTGTGTTTTGGCCTGTTGATTGGAAAAAAGATGCAATTTGAAGATGTAACATTGGACTTTGGGGAATTAGGATGAGCATTTTTAGCACTTTTTTTTTTTTTTTTTACATTTCATGGAATAAACGATTGTTGCAGATAATAAGCAGCAGATTAATCGATAATGAAAATAATCGTTAGTTGCAGCCCTAATAACCAGGCAGCTTCTCATCTGTTGGTAAGTTGGAACTAATTTGGTCTCTGTGAGTCTTGACAGGCTAGACAAGCTCAAACATTGTGAGAGAAACAAAATGAGGTAAATGAGGTAAAGCAAAGCTAGAGTAAACTTTTTTTTTTCCTTTTGCTTCAGTGGTGCACCTGCAGGTCTCTATTCTCCACCTTTTCTCTGTGGGACTTCCCAGAGTCAGCATGCCCCCTGTGATTAGTACAAATGACTCCAATTATGTGGTAATGCTGTAATTACAAGACATGATGTGCTGCCCTACTATGGTGCTCTGCAGCTTCTATCACTGTAAGTGACAGCACTCACACACTCACCCGTCTGAGAAACTTTTTACTTATTTGTAGAGATCATTTTCCCCCTAGTTATTTGCCTCTGGGCTTTTTCATTCTGGAGTTTGTTTTCTTCTGTGTTGGGGGCTGGGCCGTTCTGTCAGTTGAGCGTTTGATGTAGTCAGACATGGAGGTGAACCTAAACAATGACTGCAAGGCTCTCATGTTAGATTAGTACTGTTTTCTATGAACTGAATGGGACGGTAATCCACCCAGATCTCATAATTGTAACTTGGTAACCATTTCCTCATTTAACAGCTTTTATGGAGGCCAAGTAATCATCAAAAACAGCTGCACAGTCCAATAAAAAGGCAAGGCAGGATTTGTTATTATGCATTTGGACTTCTTTTTATTCGAGTAACACTACACTACTTGCGCAGCTGCGCATGCGTTGTTCTATGTAGTTCAACTCAGCTGCTGTTACGTGCACCATGTCAGCCGTGACCAGGAGAGGAGATGTCTGAAATACTTTGACAAAAAAACACCCAACCATAATGTGCAGTGCAAGATAAGTGGCGTTAAATTTGCATATCACAGAATTACTAATTTGACGTTTAACCCTCTGTGCTTAAACACGAAGAGAAACTAGCAGAAATGGACCCGGTGTAACACTATCATGGCGAATAATCACTACGAAAGCGGAGAAAATTTATGAAAGCACAGAACAACAGACTCTTTTCTAAGCCGTGTCCCCCTTAGTGACTGTTGCTATGTCTGACAAGCTAAGGGAGCTAGCATAAAGCTCACACTCTCACTAACTGCACTTCCTGGAGAAATATTGTCTAATTTTTGGATAAACAAAAAAGCAAGTTCGGACAGAAGCAGACAGAAGGTCGACATTATGCATTTGAATGATATATTCAGGATAAAAAACTGACTCAGCAGTAAAAATAGTTTAGAGTTGTGAATATAATGATACATGTTAAACCTACAGATCGCAGTGCAGCAGCTTCAACTTGTGCTTCATTCATAAAACAAGCAAGGACTCTCACATATGCAGGACCTGTTCAGGACAAGGGAAGGACACGTCTCTTCGTATATTACCATTAAAACTGAGGTTGGACTTTTTGGTCAGGTTTTAGTTTGGGCAACCAATGTTGCAAACTGGAGAGCTGCTCTCTCCAGAATTCTGCCATAGACTTAAGCTTAGCTGGCTAGCCTCGCTAGCACTCTGAATAGCAATGAATAACTCAAATTAATCGGCTAATATTTACTATTAACAACGTAACATGGCCTCGGTGTTCATTTTAGAGTTGCCGAAGAAGACGTAAAGTAATTCTGTGCTTGTTAAACTGTGAGTGGTTCAATGAGAAACGAGGACGCTCGAACAGTTGTATCCACAGCATAACGTTACACTTTTCAGCGTTTGATTTTGGAAAAGTAAAGAATGTATGTGTCCTTTGAAACTTGCTGAATAACCAGCATCACTTTTTAAAAATGCCCCAGACTCAAAGTTTAACCAAGACGAGCTCGAAATCCACAGAACCAGCCTGAAAACAAAACAAAACAAAACGAAACCCAAAGACGTTGCATGAGTTTCGATGGAGCACAGCCATATAGTTGTCGGACCCTGGTCAGAGCTAGTAGATGCTATGCTCTGATTGGCCTGTTTTTGTTAGAGGGCGGAGCTCAGCAAAGAATAAATTGAGGGCTGATTTGCAACGTGCCAACAAGGTGGCTTTAACTTAGTTTCAACTGTTGGCTATTTTATTACACAAATGTGAGAGTATTCGATAGTTGTGTTCTCTTACAGCCCTTATAGCCGACTATTGACTTAGCTACACATCAGTTCTGCTTGTGTTTCCAGTTGGACACGAACCACACCTGTATTTTTCTTTCCAGTAAAAATAATAATTATGTTAATTTGCGAGCAATTGATTACTTGTTCATTAGGTAATGAGAGCTCTCAAATATCGAAAACACTGAAAATGGCCATCCTTATGTATTTTCCATGCAGCGTACATGCAGCGCACTAAAAAAAAGAAGACTAACCCAAAATCTGACTGCCGGTTTGCCTCGGCTCGGATGTGTTTTTAGTGGTGAGTGTGGAGAAAATGCAGATATTCATTGTCTCTTGCACACACCGCTTACCAGCAAGGATGGCTTTTTGCACAACACAGGTCATTATTAATACACTTTAGTGTGAAATTAAATCTTTCGGCACTGGAGCTGTAATTCTGAGTAGTAAATCATCAAAGAAAGCTCCAGGAAACTTCTACTTTAGTTTCGTTGCAACTAGGTGATTAAATGCAGATAAATGTTAACCACGTACAAATTTGATGGCGAGAGAAAAAAATATTTTCAAAAGGTTATGACTATGTGATCTGATAAACAGTTATTATGGTAACCCAGATAAAAATCCGCTCTTCACATGACATGGCCATGCTGATAGAGGGATGACATAGGTGCTGCAGATCAACAGCTGCAACGCCTCCAGCTGTAACGCCTCCACAGTGGCTTCCTCACTGATAACAAATGTGCCCACAGAATCAACGTGATCTGTGTGTTGAGGGGTGTGACAACATGCTTGAGATGATAGATATTTATGTTCCAGTGGAGATTTTGCTCTTTTATTTTTACTTTGGTAGATTTGCTGTTGTATCACTCATCAATGTGAGCAAAACTTCTTCAACTCATTTCTGGTATTTGAGTCGTGGGATTAGCCAATAACAGAAATTAAAAGGGCGGTGCAACAAAACACTCTTAGTGGTATGCAGAGAAAAGGTGGAGTTTAATTAAGAAATACCATAAAGCAACTGACATAAACAAACCTCGGAAAAGTATAAAATTAAATAAATATAATAATAACAATAATTAATCGTAAAATATTGTTTGTAACATAAAAGCAGGTATTGACTATAGCCATTAAATAAATGTAGTAGACTTTAAAATACAATATCCCTCTAAAAAGTGGTGGGGTAGAAGAGGAAGTAGCATTAACAGAACCTTAAAAACTCAAAGTTGCATCTAAGTACAGTACTTGAGTATATGTACATAATTAACTTGCTATGCGTGCACACACAACAGCAGAAGAGAAGCAAACAGAAGAGTATTCATGCGGCCAAAACCTGATCTTACTTGAGATAAATTAGTTTTTTTGGTATTGATCCCTTTGAAACAATTATTGTTACTCAAAATCATGTTGTGTATCTATATATTAATAGTTTGTTATCATTGCAATAAGCTGCCATCATACCCACTAATCAGATCAAACCTGAAGATGACTGGATTTAGTCTGAAGAAAATTTACACTGATGCTGTCTCATTTTTCTCCCCTAAAAACGTAAGCTACTGTTTGCCACTGGATTAACAGACAGGCTTCAACTAAGTTGTCTTGGTGGCCTGACCATGCTGTAGTTTCCGTGCATGGGCACTGGGGAAGAAAATAATGACAACTGATGTTAAATGTTTAAAAATGTCTTCACTAAACGTTATCCAGAGTTGTGCAGAATTGTGGATGTTTAGTCTGGAAAGTGGGTTGCGTTCACTCTTTGACATCTGGGGCTAATCCAAAATGCTGCAGCCCATCTAGTCTTCAGGCTCTCAGCCCTCTAAATTCTCTTGTGTACCCCAGTCATTATCCAACACTGTTTTTTTTTTTTTTTGTACCTTGAGTGCAACTAAGGACAGAGCCCTTGCATACACGCAAGCCGTCACACTCTAAACTGAGCATCATGTTTTGCTGTTACTGTCTGACTGTCCCTCATTTGAATGCAACAGTCGCTTCAGCCCTCTGTCCAGTCTGGACTCTTGCACATCAGCTGTTGAATCATCCTCCCTCCAGTTTAGTTAGAACTGTGGAGTCTCTCACTCCACATCCTGATTCAGATGCAAAAGCTGACTCCACCTATGACCCTGACCTCTGCCCCTCCAACCCGACCCTGACTCCTTGGCCTTGAACTGAGGTTCATATCCTGCGTGTCCGCAAATGCACACAAATTGAACACACAGATGTCCATACACAAATAAAGTGATGGATGTTGATATTACGCCACTGGCCTGTTCCTTGACAGAAAATGTTTACTTCTCTTGATTTCTTTTGCAGCACTCACTGTTTCTAGAAGGATTCTGAATTATGTGCTCACTCAAAGAGCTACACTGGACACGTCACTTATACTTACTTGTTAAAACTGAGGATTACGACAAAGACATTGCTGACAAGTAATTTTGTCTAGTTAGTGATCTATAAACTCGGCGTTCTTTTATTTATGGCAAACTGAGGAAATGAGATTAGTTTATAAACAACTCAGAATAAGCTTGGGGTCACATTTCAAAAACCACAACAGTGCTTCACACACTCACTAAGCTTGAGTAAGCTAAATAACATGGGTGCAAAAAATTTTTAAAAATATAAATTTTTAAAAATGTGTTTAAGTTTAATACCTCAATAAGCTCTCCATAAAAACGGGATAAATGCTCATGGTTAAAAATTACAAATATGTTCTGTACCCTCTGCATTTCTTAAACAGTAAAACCTTGTCAAAATGTTTTGGATTATTGTAATGAAAGTTAATTTATTTTCAATTATGCTTGCA
>JAQFJB010000023.1:19261908-19272126 GCA_029874875.1 Naso minor
ACACTCTTAATCAGCAGAGGCAGCAAAAGCACATTTTAAGTAAATATTTTTACCATTTTATTATTGCGTTGTCCTTTTTGTCAAGTTCCCTAGGCTTCTGAATTTTTTGATTGTTAGCACTTTATATTGGGAGTCTTTTTTCAAATGCGCCGTTTCTTCATATGTATTCAGCCTTAACCTTTTAAAAGTCTGAATTTTCAAAAGAATAACAGATGAAAGCCTTATATTACTTTTGTATGGTTCCAGCCAGGCTGTATTGTGACTGCTAGGTCTATTTATATTTCAAATGAAACTTTAAACACAGTAATGTGAGCAAATAAATGAAATGAAATGACATAAATGTAAGTAGACGTAGGTAGTTGGGACAAAAATGGAAAATTAATATTATTTTGATGCTTATATGTGCATGTGCACACATATTGGTAGGCTACTTCAAGCCACTGTCGGGCAAATTGACATAGTGCCAAATTCCATATGCCACCCTTGCATTAATCAGTGTCCTTCTTGGGCCACCCCTGATTTAAAAAAAAGTCTGGACACGCCTCATCTGAAATATGTCTGCCGAAAGAAAAATGATGGCAACACATTACTTTAATTTTCGGAATTTGCTCAAAAGTTGAGCCACATTTAGAAAACTATTGAAACACTTGAACACACATGCTGTTAGTGAGGTACTAGTAGCTGCCACATACGCACATGAGACATACTTAGAAATCCAGCGACTCTCTCTCAGTTTACAATGTGGTAAATGCTGCTGGTGTCACCATTATGTCAATTTGTCTCTGTAATGAGCTGCATTCTTCTTTTGCTACAGACACGTGCAAATGCTTCCCAAATGTGCAATAAAGCTTTTTTTTGGCAGATTGCAGTTATACAACCCATTAAGTCACCTTTCGCTTGCCCTAGCACTTACCTTTAAGAGTTTACCTATTAACACTTCTGTGAAACACTTGCCATAAAACCGCTCATCAGCTGAGTGATTAGTCGTTACAGGACTATTAAACTGACTCCAGAGCCTCTTCATCTCATTATAGGCCAGAGATAGTGCAGAGCATTCAGCAGGGCCATTAAGCTTTGCATAATGTTTATGATGGATCATGAATCTCAGTTATGTCCTGCTTAATGTGCAGAGCAGATTGTCTCCTGGCCTGCTGCGTATCCATCGAGCTGGCACCGTCGCTCCTGCCTGGGCAAGAACTGTCCTTGCTGAGCCAGGCGTGCAACCTCTGTTATCATCTGTATTTTTACATGCTGGTCTCTGGACTCTCTCAGCTCATGCCCCCCATCCAGACACCTGGGAGGAGGAGGAGGAGGAGGGAGGGAAAGAATTGGAGGGGGGAGAGACGTGGGGGAGGCAGACGGATAGAGCAGCAGTGTGATTGAGAGTGGCAAAAACAGAGGAAGTGATAGAGACAGAGAGCCAGCCAGCTGAGCTAGACCCCAGACACAAAGGGCTGGGATGACACGCACACACACATGCATGCTCACATACACACACACACACACACACACACACACATTGAAATATGCTCGCTTATGGTCCAAGAGGAGGGGGAATGACAGATAAGACTTGTGCCTGGGGCATGTGCTGGAGGAGACACCCACACTTGTTCGTCGATTCGTTCCCTCGCTTGGAGTGACGGAAGGAGCGGGGCTGGCTGTCGTCAGCCTGGCCCAGAGCAGGAAGTGTGCTGGGGATAAGGCGGCCATGTGGCAGGATGTTATGGATTTCTAATTAGAGCAATTCATCTGTCAGCAAGGGCGCGCTTTCACTGGAGCTTTCTCTGGCCCTGCTCTCACCGGACCTCCATACTTCACACTCGCAACTTCACCCGAACATTACACACACATTCTTCACCCAGGGCAAACATGAACATGCACACACGTCCCCAGGGACTTCACAGTCATTGCTTGTCCAACACACTCCACCTGACGGACTACACCAGAGCAAATCATTCAATCATCACCACACACATCAACCAAACAGCCCAAAACGGGCTGAGGGGATCCCATGAGAGAGCTCATTCTTCAGCAGTGTAAAACCATGACTGAGATAAGGGCTCACCATTGCAGAGGGTGGAGAGGGTGGGAATGAATTCAGTTGTCTGCACGCATAAACACTCCATGATACAGTATCCTCAACTTGCCTCAAGCCAAGTGTTGCAGAGAGTGCGCTGTTCCCTGCAAGCGATAATGCTAAACTGCATGAGGAGCAGAGGGAGCCCCCGGGGAACAGACCCTGCTATTGTGTTACACCAGATATCCTGCTGCTGCTCTTTTGGACAGGAGCTGATAATCATACAAATAAACAAACAAAGAGGAGGTGTGTTATATGTCCGACATGTGTGTATTGTCTTTGTGTGTGTGTGAAACAGAGAGCGATAATGTAATCAACTGATAATAGCAAGATAGCGAGCAGATGATCTGTACATCAGAGATTATCTGTGCTTACATGATCGGTTATCTTTTGGTAAGTCAGTGACTATTGCTCGCTGTGACTTTTTGTACAGGCTGTCATGGTCCTTGGAGGATGAATAAAATTTCTGATCCCCTGTCTGTTCATCAAGCGCCATCAGCAGGTCAAATTTATCACTTGATCAAATGAACTATTTCTTAAGTGCTTCATTGATAAGCAGATAATGGCTGATTTTGTAAATCTGCTGATTGTTCCTGTAGTGCCAACAGCAAATTGACTTTCTTTTTTTGGTTTTATGGTAAATATCATCACAAAACACTGGATCGATGGCCATGAAGTTTGGAACAGACATTGAAGTCCCTCTCTAGATGCATCGGTACGACTTTGGTGAATGACTAAAGGAGCATACCAGTGTTACCACATGTCATCGGTTACATAACCCCAGCCATTTTTCCCACTATAGTGTTTGTTAACTAGACATTACAAAAAGGACCTGAAAATGTGTGCCGATAGTTAAAAAGAACATCTCTGTCAGACTACTTATGCTGACATTCAAGCTAGGAAGGCAGCACTTGTAAGGAACTACTTTTCCAGGCGTAATAACTTTATTTTCCATGGCTCATGGCCGCCCTCCTCTCTTATTTAGCAATTTTTGACCAAATAAACGCAGACGTTCTCTTTAGACAGGTGAATTACCTATACCGAACAACTGTCACATGTCCTGTCGTGTTTCTATACTGTGTTTTAACATAAATGGCAGTGAATGGGGTTTAAAAATGCCGTCTGAGATCTACTAAAGTATACACATGGTCAGATTTGAACAACATTTGTAGAAGATAGGAGCAATCTCTGCAAATGATGATGAAGTCAAAAATAGGCTGGTATGGTCCCTTAACTTTTCCATCAAAGACATCAAAATTTAACATATTCAGTATTTTGGTTTTTGCCCAAATTTTGCAAAACCAGTGGCATTTCCTTCAGGCTCAGTTATACTTTGTCTTTTTGCAGTACTGAGTAAATGTTTGCATGCTAACACACTAAAGTGAAACAATGCACCTGTGTAACTTAAGTATCTGTATTGTGCGTCTGTATTAAGACGCATCCTGTGTTAATTGTAGCACTCTCTAAGGATGTCTGTTTGGTTCTATTATGCTTTATTGTCCTGCATACAGAATGGCAAAAACAGTCACAGCAACACAGTATTGAAAACAATCAACAGTGTGCTTTGAGGATTCCATCCTCTGCTCTCTGTATCCTGCTCTTTCTCTCTTTCTACATCGAGACAAAGTCAAGGGTAAAAGTGCAAGAGAAACTGAATCATGAGAAAAAGCAGGAATGGAAGAAAGAACACAACAAGAAAGACGAAGCAGGGAGGAGAAGGAAGACAGAGCGTGCAAGAAATGAGGAAGAGAAAGAGAGGGTCCGAGAGAAAAAGGGGAAAGATGGACATTGAGAGGGGATGACGAGAGAACCCGCGGTGAAGGAGTGATAAGGCAGAAGGAGAGTGTGAGAGAGAGCAGAGTGAGCCGGGTGGGGACGAGGCGGGAGGAGGAGGAGGAGGTGGGGGGAGGCTGTGCAAGGCCGGGAACACAGAGCAGCGGCCGGGGGGATGTTTAGATAGGTGCAGGCTGCCACTAGGAAGTCCACGCTCCAGTATAAACAGGCCGCCACACAACCCAGCACTCTCAACTGTGGGAGAAATCTGCCCTGAGACGCATGGAGTGGCGCTGGCCAACGGAGCGGAGGAGGGAGGGAGGGAAGGAGGGAGTGGGTGGTGGGAGGCAGGGGAGGATGGGTACACGGCCACTTTCAGATCCCCGCCGAATATATACACAGCTGAGTCTGGGATCTGGACCCATTTCCTCTCACTTCCCTTGCCGAGGTCCAGGCAGGACTCCTGAGGCCATTTTTGCTGTTCTTATCTCCGTGTAATCTCTATCTAATTTACCCCCTAATATACACACGCACATGCACACACTCATGCAAGAGTAAAGCACTCACCCAGAAGAGCACACACAGCTCTGTTTGTACTATCATACTTGTGAGGTCTGCTAACCTGCTAACCTCTTTGCTAAATACCAAACATTCACCATTATTGCGTAAAACCGAATCTTTACTTTGAGCTTAACTTAAAACCTTATAGCATCTATAATAGGAAATTTCGTTTCAACAGAAATGTCTTTGACAGTAAAAGGATAGCTCAAAGTGATGAACCCAAAGAAAATTATTATCTAACAATGCATTTCACTTCAACTTTGCAAAGCTTTTCAGCAACAACTTTGATGTTTTGGTTCAGGCGGTTTTGGTTTCCTGCAGTCGCAGGAAGCTGCTTTCATGTAAACCTGCTGTAAAGTGCCGTATGCTCCTAGAATCAAAGGGCAGACAGTGAGAGTTAATAGGTAAATGTGAGGAACTTAGCAGCTAAAGAATAAATGGAGCCGTCAATGTCTGCTGAGTGTGCACATAGGCAACTCTTTGCTGAACAGTCTTGGTTAACATTACTTTTGAAAGTAACTTGTTAGATTACAATGTTACTGCCAGTAAAAAGTAATTTGTTACATTACAGTATTACTTACTGAGGAAAGTACAGTACTCTTGTGTTGTGAAAAATTAAACACTTTGCTGTTCCTTGCACATATGCTGTTTATATTATTCACATGATAAACCTCTTCCTTAAAATGTGTTGATTCTCCCGACATTGATTGGCAACATTCTAAGACGTATAATCTGTATCTCTGCAGGCTAATAACAGGAATGACAACGGCAACATTCCCTTCACATTCATGTTTTATGTTTATAAAACATAACAAGAAAAGTCTGCGCACTGTTCCTCGATGTGCAAATTGGTAAATCCCCAAAATGAGTGACGTTTTGAGCCTCATGCTCTTCTTATTTTTACAAAACATATCATTTAGTGCAGCGCCATCCCCTCTGCCATCATACCACCTCACTCGCCGAGCTGCCAGGTGCATGTACTGAAGAATAATCCATCTGCCGCAGACACGTGCAGTGATGTATTCGCAGCATGCAGCCAGGTGCCTGTCTGCCTGCCAAAACATATAAGAGAAACAGAACTGGCAAATTCGTGGTGGATTTTCTTGTCTTGTGGCAGAAAGGTGCAGGAATAAACGGTAAAAAAAAAAAGAAAAGTAACAGATTACTTTGTTGAAAACATAAAACCGATTACTTAGATGCATTGGGTCACTGTTGCAAACATATTTGGCATGACAACTTTGTCGCATACTAATAAATCAGTGTTGTTCAAAAAAGATTGAGATTCAGAAAACTTTATTATCCCACATGGGGGGGGGGGGGAATCATACAGCTTCAAAAATTCTGTGCGAGGGTTAAAGTTAGGGGTAAAGTTGATTGGCTACTGCAGATGAGATTTTACCTCAACTTGGGTCACATTTTCCTAAATTTAGTTTCTTATAACTATGGTAATAACATTGTATTTACAGAGGTAGAACCTGTTTCACCGAAACAGGTTGTAAACAAGGACAGAGCATAGCCATATTACCAAAAACCCTTTATTTGAATTTGAAACTGTCGATAATAATGGCGTGTATATGGTAAGTGCCGTGGATCAAAGAAAAAACAAAGTTCAGTCTCTAACAGTGATGAATATTAGCACAAAAATTGTAATGCTTGTCCTTACTCTACAAATAATCTTGCCAGCTTTTGGTTGTTTGTTTTAAATCTGTATCTGTAGTGTTCCTTATCCCATTGGGCTTCTTGTAAGTGATGCATGCACAGATCTCAGAAATTAAACTGGTTAGAATAATGTTTTCATAGCCAGCAGAAACAGTGACAAACCCTGTGTTTAGACCTACTGGATTTCACTTTGACATAAAACACTCAAACTAATTTTAGGTTCAGCTATGACTTTAACCTTACAATGAGAGTAACAGGAGATTGTCCTTACTGTGAAGGAGTTTTCTCATTTTTCTATCCTGATGAGGACATTTGGTCCTTCAAAATATAGAAATACAAACAGTCCCACATACACACTGGCGAAAGACCACTTATCCACTTAAACACACTAGAGGTTTTGTGGTTTTTTGAGCAATACAGAGGCTTGTCAGGGGAAATTCCTTTCAGCATGACACCCAGTGAAAATACGACGATAGATGAAGGGAAACATTTGACATACCATGGGAACCTACACAATGGCAAACCCCTGCGTCACATCAGACACTCTGATTTCAAACTGACATCATGTCCTGTTAGGTATCATGTTCCCGCTGCACATCATTTGGAGGAGAGCCGGCACGCTAATGCACACACACTGCACCATTCAAGGGAGTTCATCTGCACCTGGCCCAGACACCTCTGAGCTTAGCGAGGAGAAAGGCCAGTCTCACCGTGTTTAGTCTGTTCTTCTGGCTTTCAAAGTGTGACAAGACCCATGAGGGGCTGAGGAGTAACTGAGGGGACTTACGGTGTCATGACAGATTCACAACGCTTCTCCTGCAGACATATATTCAGTGGAATATTTACTCAGTCTCTGTCACTGTGATATACTGTAGGTAGAATTAGGCTTGGAAAAAGTACAAGTTTGTAGTTTCATGTTTTTGGTTTAATACCATCAGTATTTTACCTTCTGTTGGAGCAAAATCCAGTGGGAAATGAAGCATTAAGATACTTTACTTTGAGCAATACCAATACCAGACGGTAAAGACACTCTTATTTAAGTCCTGCAATGAATATGTTGAAATATACAGGCTGAGTATAATCAGGAAATGTACTTATAGTATTAAAATTAAAAGTACTAAAGTCATACAAATGACCCTGTGACTGTTATACTTTCACATCACGAGATTATTATTCTCATGTAATAATTTACAAGCAGAATTTGACAGTTAAAGCTGGTTGAGGTGGCGCTGATTACCAACCGTGCAGAGGACTACTAATTACTGTTTTCCATGTGGATTAATCTGCTAATTGTTTTCTTCAACCGATCGAATGAACGCTCTGTTTGTTAACGTTCTGAAAATAGCGAGAAATTATCACAGTTACAAGGACTCCAAAGCAATATCTTTGAAATACTTTTAATCCAACCAACAGAACAGAAAAAAAGCATTAAGATGATTTTAAAAACCTCTTAAAATGGACACAAAACAATTGCTGTCAATCAGCTAACCATAGCATCTTGTAAATAAAGTCTCAAGTAAATGTTGTTGGTCAAAAAGTTCAGTATTTACCTCTTAAATGTAGTAAAAGCAGAAGGTAACACAAACACAAGAAACTGTAAGTATGAGCACCTCATAAATGTACTGAATGTGCAGCCAAACACTGTTAAAACTTGTAGAACTTCATCTCAGAATTGTAGTGGGGATTTTAATGTAACAAATACTGGCAATCCTTTTTGCCAAGTTCATCTTGTGAAAGTCCGTTCAACCATTTTAAGACCTGGATAACTTTTGTTTACACTGATGCACACATTTCCAATCGCATGTTTGAAAATGGCAATATTATGGTGGCATAATATTGCTAATTCACATTAGGAATTACCAATTTGACCAACTCTTATCATTTTATGTATAAATAGCAAAACTTCTCACACACACATGTGTGCAGTGCCATTTGTGTGCAGGGGAGACTCATCTTAGCACTTTTATGGTCAGTTGAACTCTGTCGTCATGGTAGCAAAAGACAAATCTGTGATTAACACTGTGAAACAGGTGTAGTTTGTTTGGTTTAGGCTAGAAAACAACTTGGTAAGGTTTAGATAACCTCATGGTTTGGGTTAAAACAAGTTTGAACTGTTTGGTGAAATGCTGATTTAGCATATGATCATGAGGAGGATGTAATTTGCTGTGTTGGAAAATTGCATTTTCTTCAGCAAAGTTGAATCAACATCCCTTTAAAGGGTTTAAATGTAACAAACATTGTAACCAATTTATTGCAGGACTGTTTTATTAGACTGCATTGGTTTAAACTGCATGTAGGCCTACTTAATAAACTGGCACCTGTGTATATATTTGCATGTGTACATATTTTGTTAACATCTGTCATGCTTTTCCAATGAAATTAATATGTATTTTTATGGTTTTGGATTAGTTTATAGCAGCCAGAAATCTTCTGGTGAGGAAAAGCACAGTTTAAATCTTCTGCTGGCAAGAAGCTACGGGCTGACATGCCCTTCAGGAAGATGCAAAATCCATTTTTCTTCATGTTTGCTGTTTTAAAGATGATTCAGCACTGTTGTATCTCTGACGTGGATGACCATCAACGCCACGTTATTAGGATTACAATCACAACACAGATCGGACTGTTCTGTAAGTGTGTCTCAATGGTTGCTGGTTAATTTTCTTCTGAATTTCAGAGGAATTGCAGATGAGTGTGAGGGCAGCCGAGGAGGAGAGTGGCCGAACAAGAGGGGACGAACACCCAACCGAACACATTGAGGCAAAGATACACACACACAGACACACAAACTGGCTGCCAGTAAACACTAACAAGTCCAGCAGCTCTTCCTGGAAGAGCACCACGAAGCAGCTGTGAGTCCCAGCAGAGCCCGACTCTCCCACTCACTGGGCCTCTCTTAGGCAAACACACACCCATGCCCTCACACACTGATATACATACCACACACAAAACCTCACAGGCATTCATGTTGCTCATTGGGTTTTCCACAGATTCCAGATAAAAACTTTTTCACTAAAATTCATTTGTTTCAGTCAGGGAGATTGTGTAATCACACAAAAATTCAGATATACAGATTGAACAACTTTCAATTAGCAATTGAGATCTGATCAAATGGATTTTTAAGATGAGGAATGTGCAAAAACCAAGATAAAAGATGACTGTAAAGTTTGTGAACCTGAAGCTAGCCTGTAGGACACGCTTGGGGTCATGTGACAGTTTAAAACATTTCTAATCAAACATTCACACCTGGCCAAAACCATTTAAAGAGCTTCTGATCATAACTCCTGGACCTGCAGTTAATCCTGATCTTAGCCTAAGTTTTTGTGTCGTCTCACCCCTCCTTTCTAAGTAAGCCGAAGAAGTTTGTTTGGCCAATGAAAGCCTCTTTCACACGCAGTTCCCAGTAAATTATTTGGAATACCTTACAGGCAGCACTACTGATTTTCATTGTTCACACATGCAGCTCCATCCCAGAACATTCCTGTCTTGCCCCTGTTCACAAATTCTGGCAAATTCGGTAATAGGTGGTGCAAGGCCATGGGTTAAGGTCGGACGTACATTTAATGCACATGGCAAAAGAGGGCGAAAGACATAAACAACATGGCGGGCAGAGAGCTGTTTTTTTTTCACAGTCCTTGTCTTCTTTAATGCTTTCAGTATTTAATGCAAGACAAGAAATGTTTTTTCATTGTCTACGCAAGTCAGAAGAACGCCAGCCATTGTTGAACAAAGCACGTCGGCATCCACCTGGCTTGTTGTTCACGCTAATCTTCAAAGTTAATGAGCCACTGCTGGAAACAAGTTGTGGATTAAAAAAACTCATCAGCATCTTTCGTCGCAGACCTAACTGTTTACTTGCCCTTCCCAGTAATATTCCTGCTTACATTCACAACACCACCTTACTGGCATGCTGCTTTTGATGTTACTAGGTCTTGTGGTGGGAAATTGCCAGAGCAGATTTACCAGAAAATCAATTTTGGCTCTCATCCATACATGAAAAATGCTAGAACATAACAGGGAAAGGCTGCATGTGCAAAAATCGGGGAGAGCTCTTTTTGGAGCCTACGGAAGCCGAGAGCGACCATGGTCGTTACTATCTTTTTTCATCCTGTTGCCTTGAGATCACGAAAAAAAAGAATTTTGTTATCACA
>JAQFJB010000023.1:19272226-19284932 GCA_029874875.1 Naso minor
ATTATAGGTTTATGATCTTAATTAATTAACAATAATATGCCGGAAATCAGTCTTGTATCTAAAGTCATGAATTCTTTCAATTAAAGATCTTTATCACCAAAATACAACACAACTTCTGACTCATATTTAGAATTTTTATGGACAGATTAACAAATGGACCTGGCCAATGATGAGAATGATCAGCAAAGAAATGAATAAAATCGGTGATTCTAAGCAAATAAATGAAAACGGTGGATGGTGAAAGAAAACAGGCCTATTGTTTAATTCTTCTGGAATGTGAGGCTTGGAATCGAAGATTTGATGAAAAGGTTTAAATAATACAGAGTAGCCATCTTAATTAGGATTAAAGTAGCAATAGTTTGACACATTAACCCAAGATCAATAGAAGAATAACTCGAGTTCACTGTGCTGCTGAGAAGAAATTCCAGGTGGAGAGGACTTGTGATTTAAAACCTGGCAAAACACATTATGGTTCGAATGGCGTCTGCTGGGCTCTTACATCAGAACTGGTTCGATTCTTAAACAGCAGACAAGTAGACTTGTGTGTCTGCACGGGCTCGGGTTGATGCAGAACTACAGGAGACATCATGGCATAACTATGTTAACTTTAAAAGTATTTAGCCTGATGCAAAACTTAAAAGCTTATCAAAACATAGAAAAATATGAAAAAAAAAATTTTAAAAAGGATTTCTTTAACTCAGGTTCGCAAAATACTGTTTGGCTGCAAAAATCAAAAGGCTTCACTTTGAGCTCATTCAGACTTGTAGGAACTTGGTTACAAATATCAGAGCTTATATTACGACGGAAAAATCACAGGAAGTTACAACAAAGAGAGAAGAAAAATCTGCATGTTTTAATAACAAGATTACAAAGTTAACAGAATACGACAGACATTCAAGACGAGAGAGACCATAAAGAAGAAAGACCTTAAGCTTCTCCTTGATCTCTTTGTCTTGGGTGTTTAGAATTTATAAAGATTATTTTTCCGTGCACAAATTGCATTTTTCCATTTCACCACAGCCATTATTAAAAGAAAATAGTCACAGTAATCAAGTGACAATAAACTATGCCTAAGTTAGAGATACATTAAAAGACATTTTGAAGTCACACATAAATTTCATTAAACACTATGATATTTAGAGCAGAGTTACTCATTGAATGTCCTTAATAGATTTATACTGTATATGTAAGAACCAATAAAACATATAGGAATTATAATAGAAGCCATAAAATGTATAATGTGAGTTGATAAGATAACATAGGAATCAGTAGGTCTAGTAATCAAGTAAAGTTTCATTGATTGTAGACTGAAATGAATGTATATGACAATGAAACATATCTAACATAATAAATGATACAATACAATACTCAAATGATAAGTAAAAACAGTCACATTGGTTAATTATAAAAGATTAAAACTGTTACCACAAATTATTAGATTAATAGAAATACTTTGTACGAGAATTAAGGTAAGTTGTATTTTACAATATAGAAATGGCTGCATGTTTTAAACATAAAAAATATATCTGAATTTTTACATCTTAAAAAGGAGTCTTGGCATGTAAGCATGGTGGTACATTCAAGTTTCAATATGCAATTTGGTCACTTATAGGATGACACATTGCACAGAGAATAGAAAGTGTCCTTAAAGATTTTACTGTTCATTTTGATCAACAGGATTATGCTCTAGTAGCGAGTAAAGGGAGAGATGAAATGAATCTCTTTCTTATAGCTTTACTTTAAAACATGCCACAAAAATGATTTTTTTTCACTAATTCTAAATACCAATGGAGTGTGCTGAATAATATGTCAAGTGGATAAAACAATTATTTCATGATGATTTTAATTTTGTCTATAAATTGGTATATTGATGTCTTTTGAATCCTGGAGAGGAAAGGAAAAAGGTACTTATGGGATGCAAATCCCTCCGATGCTTCAGAGGAGTTCTCCTATCCGAATGTGAAAGTTTCTTGCCTGTTTTAAGTCAGAGTGAGCGTTTCGTAGTGTCTCTGTAGTAAATGTGTCATTTTGAAAATAATCAACACTGTCCTGAAGGGGAACCTTAGGTGAGAGTGTCAGAGCTGGCTGGTACCTCTCCACTCTTGAAGAAAGGATGATTAATATAATGAATAAGGCTGAATACAATATTTGTGTTGTGACGCAGCACTATGCATAAGACACGCAACTGCACTTCTCTGCTAAACCAAACAATACTGCAGCTTTTAACTCCGTTGCTGCCTGTCTTGTAGCAACAGATAAATGGATGAGCTCTTAGAATTATGAGCTCATCCATTTATCTTCATTTAATTTTAAATGAGAACTGAAATCCTACTAGTTGACCATGTAACAAAAAGAGAAATGCTGTTAATATGTGGATGCTTTCTCAGATCTAAGTTTTGAGTCACACATTAACAAGCAACAAAAACATAATTTTTCCACCTTAGAAACATAACTGCAGTATGACCATTTATAAATGAAAGGGATGCAGAAAAAAACATTCTGTGCCTTTATTTCAAGGCAACTTGACTACTGTAATGTATGTTTTAGTAGCAGCTCTCTTAACAGCTAACAGTAAAAGTACTGTATATGTCACATGCACAGTGAGATTCGTTCTTTGCATTTAAACCATCCCTGAGGAGCAGTGGGCAGCCACAGGGCAGCGTCCGGCGACCAACTCCAGATTCTGAGCCAGTACCTCGGTCAAGGGTGCTGAAACCCACGCAAACACGGGGAGAACATGCAAACTCCACATAGAAAGGTCCTGCCCCAGCCAGGAATCAAACACAGGATCTTTTTGCTATGAGGTGACAGGGCTAACCACTAATCCACCGTGCCAAATCAATCCCGTGGTCTTCTCCACTTTAACTTTTTGTTGTCCTGTTTTTCTTTATTTTAATTCAGTAAACCCTCAGACAGCACAAGCACCGTGTCAAAGGGCTCATCTTATGCTTGCAGATCTCACAAAGTACAAGTCATGATATTGTTTCATAATGCAGCTTTCTGGTTCGTTTAATGAGGGCTGGCTTGTTTTGTTTGCACAGTATGTAATCCACACATCAAACATCATTCTCACATCCTTTTCTCAGTCCCTCTCACACAAACAAACACACTACAGAGCAAACATGGTTCATGAATATGCAGACACGAGCCTGTATGCATGAACACTGTCTTAGAAATCACTGGTTATCTGGTTCAGCAATTTCAAAGCGGTTAAGCAACAATCTCGTCAGAATTTAAATGTTTGAATTGTTTATTTTGTTCAGCTATCCTCCTATGAATCCACTAACTCTGGGACCATTCGAGGTCAAACATTTGGATCACTGTTCGCTTTCCTGCACCTGCATCTTACTTTTCAGGAACAGAACTGCAGGTGATGATCGCAGACAGTTTACAGAAAGTGAGTTCACGAGGTGTGCTCGGTGAACTGCGAAAAACACCTAAAGTTTTCTGTTTCAGTCACATGGTCGAAAACACAGATTTACCAGATTTCGTGGTATTTCCAGATCCTTCGGTTTCTGTGTTGACTCACAGTGATTTGCTTCTTCCATAGAAAACACCTCATAGTTCTGCTTTGTGCACGGTAACAGTAGCTTTCTCTTTTATTTTTCATGTCAGCTCCACCAAAACATCACCTCAGTTTATTCAGTATAGGGAAAATCCATGGACTGGTTACTGTACAGTGAACCAAACAGTCATTATAACTCAGTCAAAGGATTTCCCTATGTAACTTTACTCTTTGCCCTTTTAAAAGTTTGAAACTAATATCACTGAATCATCCAACAAATTAAGCAATTACACAGCTGCCCTAAATTCCAGTATTCCTGTGGTTACATCCTCCTGCTTTTAATAAAAAGCACAAAATTGCATCATCCTGCAGGCAAGTTAGGGGATTTACTTGGATGAAAACAGGTAGCTTTTGCTGCACTGACTTGCATACGGGTTTTATAATGATTTTAACATTTGAACTACATCTATTGTGCAAAGCAATTTAAAAATGTAAAGCAGAAGTTCATTAAAGTGACATAAAAAGGACACGGCCTGTTTAAGTAAAGGGATCACTCTCTCACCACAAAAATTCAGAAATGTGCTGACTCTGTTAAATGGAACTGTCCAAATCTTTCATTACGATGCACAAACAGACCTAAAGAGGATGTAAGATGCATTGCTGCACTTTCAGTGACACAGTTTCCCAGGCTTTGCTCTGGCGTGCGTCTTGCGTCACTACTTCTGGTCTCATGTGGTTTTTCTGTGGTTGCAACTGCTCCAGTTCACAGAATGAGCACTAAGCTTCTAAAACAGCACTCATGATCACAGATCCATCCTCACATACTTACTCGCTGTAACACATTAGAAAAGCAGCCCTGGTACAGACAACCAATCAGAACGAAAACAACGGAGAGAGATGAATCCAGGCCTGGCATTCCAATCTGGGAAATCTCCACCAGATTTCTCTGAATAAAGCCCCGAGCGACTTGGAAGTCTTGGGCTCGGACTTGGGCCCGCTGTGGATGGCCTTAGCAGATGCTTCAGTAGGAATGCTGGAGTAACTGTGGTGCTGTCTTGTGCTCAAGCTTTCCTCTGTACTGATGTGAGCTGCAGCCGTTTCATTACATTCCCCCTCTGCCTTGTGGGACGCAGACCCGAGGAGCGCAGTGAGTGATGAAACCTGCTCCGTCCCCAGAGTCCCTGCCCTCTGGCCAAACTGTGTGAGGCTCCAGACCTACAGGGCAAGATGGTTAGCAGGCGCTAATGCACACTAAGTCTGCAGGATCTCAGCTTCCTAGCTGTGTTCAAATGCAGATAGGGTGGAATGTGTTTTTAGATGTCTGAAAGAATTGAATCATCAAGTTCAAGTTCAAGGAATCTTTAAAATCCCCACGGGGAAATTTACTCTGCAGCTGACAGAGAACACACAACAATCAACAATACCACAAGAAACACAACATGTGATCAACAACAAAGAATAATACAGCAAAAACAGTAAATACGAACTTATGTCATTTAACCATTTTATCGTTTAAAAGGCCAATGGCAGCAGGGACAAAAGAGTATTTCAGTCTGCTGGTCCTGCATCTTGACCGAATGTCTCTGCGGCCTGACGGAAGCAGCAAAAACTCACCAGCCAAGCAGTGACTCGGTTCAGCCAGTATTGTACAGGCCTGTCTTAACAATCTGACCATGAACAGGTCTGTGAGGCTGTTCAAGTGAATACCAGCAATTTTGCTGCACACGCTCACAATACCCTGCAGTCTTTTCTTGTTTTCGAGGGAAAGTGAGCCGCACCAGTGGATAAAAGAAAAAACAAGAGCAGAGTCAATAAAGCAAGAGTAAACATCTTCATAAAAGTACCATCATGGAGTCCATAAATCGATTAGTCGCTTGACAGAAAACTAATCAACAGTTTGACAATTTATCACTTGTTTCGACATTTATCAAAGAATAATTCTAAAATGAATTCTGGTTGCATTTACTCAAGTGGGAGGATTTGCAACTTTTATTTGTCGTGTTTTTCAAATGTTGGACTTATTGTTGGACATAACAAGGATAAAGTCCCCAGAAATTTTTATATTCGTAGATGCACTTATTGGTTTTCTAACACTGTGGGCAAGGGAAACAAGTTCAAACACAACCTACACATAAATCACCTTCAAAATTTGGCTTGGCTAATGTGGTAGCGTTATGTAAACATCCAGACACCTGGCGAATTTAAGTCTCCACCAACTGTACATGCTGTTAGGTTCAGGTAGTATCAGCTTATAAGAGCCTTTTCACTGAAAACAGTTGGAAACACGGCTGATGAGAGCAGTGAGATGGAGCCAAACATTAAAGTTGTAAAAGCTGAAGCCAAAATAGTGAGTGGAAAGATGTTAAAATGCTGAGAGCTCGGAGAAACTGCAGAGTTGGGTGCTAATTCTCTGCATGTTCATCATCACTAGTAAAAGCTTTTATATGGTCATTTGATGCACTGATTACATGCAGGTCAGGTCAGTAAGAACCAAATGTGGGATAAGAGCTCCCCTTTTAAGGCCGGCTAAACAATAATGCTATTGTGCATGCACACACATGCAAGCGCCACCTGCTCTAACAGCAGAACACCCAACCAGAATTAACTGCTCACTTGATGACTTCTCAACCACACCTATGTGTGCATGGACACACACTTGAAATGAAGCAAGAGTAAACACAATAAAGGTGCACCTCTGTCTTTTGTAAACAGCTCCTCTAACCCGGGCGCCCATTCAGACGAGGCAGTCAGCCAGCATGAGCTATAACTCCGCTGAATGGGCCCATCCACCAACCCATGTGTCTGTCCAGCGCAGTAAAGAGAGCAGTGAGACTACCCAGTGACCGCCGGTTTACAATCAGTCAAACACAGGCGTGTCAGCCCTACGCCCTGCGACACTGTGCTATGCACACTACACAGAGCCGGCGGCTCAGCGAAAAGCCTGCTCAGCTCTGACATTCTGCCTCGCCTTTTGCTAGATCGACTGGGTTCGTTCTCATGACCCATGGCAAATCAACGTGACCCATTTACGAGACCGTCTCTGCAGCCACTCTGGTACATCAGGCAGAGATACAGGTCCTGCAAGAGATGACAGTGTGGAATTTAAACATTTCAAACCATGGAAAGTGTAATATTCTCGTAACTTGGGCCATATGGGATTTGGCACATTCATCACAGGGACAGTGGAGGAGGACTAATGCAGCTGTGGCGTGCTGCTTATCACAGTTTGGATTATTATTGGATCCTGAGACAAAACTCTGGATTTTGTCTTTGCCTTCTCGATGTTTGTAATGTAAAACTTGCTGAGAATGAAATCAGCGGCTGTGTTCTTACAGTTTTGATCTTCTGCCTCAGACACCTGCAGGCACAGATATTAGTATGATCAGGTTACAGTCTCTGCAGGTCATAAATGGTAAAACTGACCTGACTCGACAGCTTAGGGCCGAACTTAAATATCCAGGCATCCATCAGAGTCACAGCAAAGGGCGAAATGTAGAGAGAGCAGAAGGTGAACGTGGAAAGGAGTGTAAAAGATAAACACAGTTAATGGGATAGAGCAGAGCAGCATGAGAAGAAGGAAAGAAGAGCAAATAGAACAGACGATGGCCGCAGAGAGAAAAGAGCTGATTTATGATGGAAAACCCCGTTGTGTCTCACAGGGTGATTGTCTGATGTGCTGGAGGGCAGATGAGAGTGCGTCTGTTGTGTCAGAGGTAGTGGCTGCACTTGTTTGTGTGTGCCTGAATGTCAGATGAGTTATTTGTTTGAATAAAAAATATTTAGTGGGAAATACTGCAAAAAAGGTAGCATGTAGCCAGGTCCTGATGCGCTGATAAAACTATACACGTGTAACTCCACATCTTGGAATGGAGTTGGGAGCCTCTCAAAAGGAAGCAGCACACACTGCGCACACACACACACACACACACACACACACGAAGCATGTTGCAATGTCTGTGAGTTTTGTCTTGTGTGTCTCACTGATTGAGAGAATTGTGTTTTCCTGTGTGTGTGTGTGTGATGAGGGGGTGGGGTGGAGGGGGGGGTTTGCAGGTGGCTTGATCCGCTACTTTGCCAAGAAAGCAGAATACCCTGGGGTGGCTTGGAATAAATGAGAGTGGGAGAGGTGAGGGAGTGGAGGAGAAGTGCAGCAGGGGAGAAAAGGAGAGTGGAGGGGATTTGATTTAGATGGTGGTTATCATAATCGATTAAAAGCTGTTTTCTCTTCGGTCTCAGCGCCCCGTGTCTCTGGCCGGAGCTCGGGTGGGGCTTCTAGAGAAGGGCCAAGCCAGATGACTTCATTGCCATATGGTATCTAACCTCTCAGTCACACTCATTTACAACAATACAGCGCATACCCATTCTCCAAACACTCCCTTTGTTATGCAGCACTCTGTAATTCTGATGAAGCCTTGCCCATACACACCGATCAGTCAGCCCTGGTTGAACCTAAAGTGAGTGGCCTCTAACCGCAGCCAGCCTCCCTGATCTACCGAAATCTCTTGGACCTCCTGTGACTGATTCACACAAGTTTCTCATCGATTGGATTCTCAGTGCTTTTGCAATTTCTTGTGTCTGAAACCACAATGTCAGAGGCCTGCTTAATTTCTCAAGCAAAAAGTAGCTGACAATTTGAAATATTTGTGCAGCGCCACGGCCTGATTAACACGTTCCAGGGCCTGAGGGCAAATGTTTGCTATTGGGATGCTCCAAGTTCCTGTTAGTACACAGCATCATTATGTACCCAGAAACCAACCAGTGCATTTGGGAATAATTCTACCTGGCCCCGCTTACAAGACAGTTGGGAAATTTTCCAGCCAGGAGACGGTTAACCATAGCATGAAAAAAAAAGGGGAAGACGGTTATCTTGGCTTTGTTTAAAGGTAAAAAAACACCTCCGATGCCCACTAACTAACTTGCTGAGCCAAAGTTACCTTCTCGGTGGCTTCTTATTTATTAATGTTGTCATCAAACTTTTAATTAAACTTTTAAACGGTCTCTTTCACTGGTGCAAATCTCTAAAAATGTGCCATTAATAAAAATAACTTGGAACATTTGGCAAACATTTGGAACTTGGAGCTTTTTATGATTATAATATTTTTGCCCGCTTTGCCTGGCTGGTTAAATGGTTGGCTGATAGTTGTGTGTAGAGTGCAGGCAGGGATAACAGGTCAAAAGTCGATCCTGTCCTCAGCAGATTTAGTGACTTAATGTCTCTGTTTATTCTTTCAGGGCCTCTACAATCCAGCTGGCCACTGGCATCTGTTCAACAGCCGGTCCAACAGCGTTATCTGCATGATACAAGATTGTTTACACCAAAACAAATGAAACCACAAAATTGCAGAGCACAAAGTATACCTGACTATGACCAAACACAGGGCCACATATCTAATCCAAATTCCAGCAATGGCCTCAAACTGCTGACTTAACCCCAAACCAAAAGATTGCATTGTGACTGAGTGTGCAGTTAAAGCATCACATACTTCTGTAATTACCATGTGTTTTAAAGAAAATGCTGCCTCTATAGAAGTCAATAGGATAAGGAGTTGGACTCGCCCGTTTGTATTGACAAGGCTATGGAGAGAGGGAGGAAAAAAGACACTTTGGAATGCCAGTGAACTGTTGCTGGTGACGGCACAAAATATGGAATGCATTACGGAAGTGACAGAGTTAAGGACGAGGACACAAACAAACACATAAATCCGCCATAGACAGACAGATAGATGATTGCGGCGTCAGACAGGCCCCCTCTGCCATTGCTATCTCTCTACATCTGCTCCGTCTCTCAGTCTTTCCCTGCTGCCATCACACCATCTTGCAACCTTAACCCTCACTTCCTTGGCATTGCTCTCTTTCCCCTTTGGGCCCCAAATCATCTATCTTCGGTTTCCGTCTCCAGTGCCCAGAGTGGAGCGGGTCCCACTCCCCCAGTCCATCTTCCTCCTCTTGTTTTCCAGCCTGAGGCCCAGAGAGAAAGTATTTGCCCTGTCTCTTCCTCTCTCTCTGGCTGTGTCTTGGCTGCTCTGTAAAGGTTAGTGAGAGCATGGTGTGGGTGTTGGTGTCTCATGGTGAGTTATGGGTACTACAACCAGGGGACCCCAGAAAGAACTGAAGCGAGTGCACTGTTGGGAGAAGGATGAAAGAGAAAAAGACGGAGGGAGAGATGGATGGAGGGAGGGAGGGCAGTATAAGGGTTCAGAATGCCAAGTGCTGATGTGTTTGTTTTCCATCACTGCTGTTCCGGGCAATGACAGAGAGAGAGAAAACAAACGGCAACACTGATATATTACATACAGACTTTCAACTCTATTCTCCAAGCAATAAGTCTATGATGAAAGTGTCTCACTTATCGGCAAACCTCCGTTATCTCTTCATATCAAATCTTCACACGTGGAATCTTGGATTGAGATAAGCAACTTCAAAAAGCTCCTCATTAGTTTTGCTCACAGGGAGAAATAACGAAACCTAAACAATGCATGTTTAGGAGTGCGCATTCACGGCAAATTCATCATCACATAAACTCACCGTGCAGCTGAACGGAGTGGTGGTTTTCGTAACATTAGTCATCAATGTAATTTGACTGGAGTGCACACAGTCACGGCATGGCGTTTGTTCAAAACTGTGACTTTTACTGTATCATTTCAATGGTGTCTGTCAGCTTTTACACTGTGCAGTAGTGCTTTATGCTAAGTGTGAATACCTGTCTTTATAAGGTAGCGTGTTGCTCCCCTTGCGTGCAGAGACAACTCCAGGCACGCTCGTCTTGCCACAGTGTGTAAGGTAACGTATGGGACAGAGCGGAGGGCGGAGGAAGAGGTGGAAGAAACAGTGGAGCGGCAGAGAGAAAGACGGCAACTTGGCTCCATCGCTCTCCTGACTAGCATGTGGACGCAGAGACATGAGCTGTGCAGCTGGGCGGAGGAGAGGCTGGAGGGAACAGGGAGGGTGAAGAGGAAGAGAGGAACAAGAGGTAAAGGTATAGTATATCCAGTGACCTTCTGCTGGGTCATTCGTTACAAACTCATGCCAAACATTGTTCAAATCTACACAACTTTGTATTAAATTGGAGCGGATATCCCAAAGTTATTAGGATTCCAAATGTTATAGGCTGACTTTTGGGAAAACATGCCAAAATAAGGCACATGTGTGAATAAACATTGCGTAGCTTAAATTATGAGCTGGGAGAAGGCGATACAGAGCATCTGTGATGCTGTCAGACAAAGTGGAGAAACACAATTTTTCAAAACTTCAATGGGAAATGAAAAGAGGCAAAACTGGATGTCAACTAGAAGGAAAGAAAGAGCAGAATAACAAGTCAATATGACAAGGAGACAGAGGAAGGGGAAGACCACCAGCAGCCCACACAGACCCAACCTGTGAGCTGTCTGACCCACATCATTTCTTATGAATGGAAGGAAATTGTCTCTTGAAAAAAAGCCTATTTAAAAAGCTTGAGTAATAATAATAGAATCAAGCCAGCTCCTGAGAGCAGGACAACAGAGTACGGGACACAATACAAGGGTAAGAAGAAGGGAGAGGAAAAAGGATAAGATATAGAAAGGTGAAAATGACAACAAGAGAGGTTTATTTTATTAGCCTTTAATAAATATCTGACAGATTTCCTGAGGAAATATCGCAGATCACATGTAAAATAGTTTAAGACTGATGTCAACTGCAGCAGCATATGAAATCTATTAGCGAGGAGCCACAGCAGACACAGGGTGAGAGGGAGTGAGAGAGCAACAGCGGAACAGAGTGTGTGTGTTGAGGGAGAGAGAGAGAGAGAAAGAGAGAGAGGGAGAGAGAGAGAGAGAGAGGGAGAGAGCTCTGCTGAAAGTCATGCAGGAGAAAAAATCTCACAGCCTTTCCAAATTCTTCGAGAGGTAAAAAAGTCAGCCAAGACGCAAAATCAGAAAAAGGAGGAAAAAAAAAAGAAGAAAAGAAGCACATGCCCATGCTCATGCGTGCACGCACACACACACACACGCACACTTAAGCACAGATCTCCACATCCTGCTGGGTTCAGGGCCAGCAGTGAAACGAGTGCCCAGACACCGCTGCCAGCCCCAGGGAGGGATGGAGAATGGAGACACACACACACACACACTCTCTCTCTCTCTCTCTCTTTCTCTCTCTCTCTCTTACATACACACACACACACACACAGAAAAACAGAGAGGAAGAAAATAAAAAAGAAAGAAAGGAGTTGGCAGGAGGAGAGGCCTGCCAAGAGTACTACCATCTGTGCAGGGCAGCTTCTTCAAAACTTACCTCTTCATTCTGATTAACCTCCACCTATAATTGTTTGCCTGAAAATAAGAGCTCACTGTCATCACACACAAAATCATACACACACACACACACACACACACACACACACACACACACACACACTTTTGGAGCTGATGTATGCCTGTGTTTGTTATTCTGAATGAAATTAAATGAACATAGTGTCAATTAAAGGGCAGAATCCATAACAAAAAAGAAAAAAAAAAGCAGCTTACAACGCTGAGAAGTTGTTTTTCTTCCTACACATGTCTGTGAGATTCTACATGCAAAAGACGTGTAATTATATATGTGAGAAAGCTCATCAGTTTGAGACAGAGATACTGAAAGCCACACGGGCAATCTCCCAGTGGTTAACACACAACCACCCACGAACGCACACACACACACACACACACACACACACACACATACACAGTGAGTGGTGGTTCCGTATTTTGGAAAGAGGAACTTGTACTGGCTCAGTGGTGCCAGTATGTCTGTGGCAGTGTGGCAGCCATGGTGTTCCGCCACCCTCACCCTCGCTCTCCACCGAGACCCAAACCACAAGCCAATACCCACAAGCCAAAGAGGCCTGGATGAATATACCCACCACACACACACACACACACACATACACCTCACACACACACACACACACACACACACAGTCAACCAACCACACATACCAAGTAAAGAGGTAGAGTTCTGGAAAATGAGAATGAGTGAGGTTTCTGTCTTTCTCTGTCTTCTCTTCCCCCTTTTTAATCATCCAGGCCTGAAAGGGCACGGAGAGTTCAGCAGGGACAGGGAGGCTTGTAGGCGGGGAGGTGCCGCTACAGAGATGAGCAACAGTTTTACTATATGCTACTTTGCCTAGCCTGGGAAACAGAGGCGATGTCTGAAATGTGTCTGTTACTGAGCACGAGGATGTGC
>JAQFJB010000023.1:19317302-19327312 GCA_029874875.1 Naso minor
ATACACGTCGATGAGCGAAAAAAACTCTCTGGAGGTCTTCTTTGATGAGGTGTCTGTTCAGAAAAAGACCCTGGGATAATTTTACGCCGGATTATCCCTTTAAATTTATTATCACAAGCTAAATTCACATATGTAATTTCTGCTACTAGAGGTCTCTCGTTCAGACCAAAGAAAATAAAACACGTACTTTGATGACTCAGTGAATTAGCATGGGATCATGGGATTTGTTTGTTTTGTGTGTGACTGTCAGAGGCAGAGGTGTTCACTGATGAGGTGATAAATTACTATTATAAAGAAATTAGTTTTATTTAAAGTTTAATTTGTGTAAAGTTTTCCTTCCTCATTCTCAGATATTACCCCAGAAGTTTGTGACAGGCGATCAAATGAAACGCACCGTCAACTTGAATATTAGAGATTTCTCTGAACTTAATTTAACATTGTTGGAAACGTTTGGAATTATTAAGCACAAAGATGTGGGTATTTTTACGGAAACACTTTGATTTGATAGTCCCTCGTTGACACTCTACAGGTTATCAGTAAATATTTAGTTGCATGTCAACAGTGTGTTAGTTTATATTCAGCAACGCTCTTTCAACGGACAAGTAACATGCATTCAGCTAACTGCCAGCTGACTATAAGGTGCTTTCAAGTGGTCTAAAGATTTGAGAAGGGTCCAGCGGAAGAATCAGACAAACCACTTCACTTCAGTACAAGACACGCCCCCAGATGTTTTTCCCAAACCTTAACCAAGTAGTCTTGGCGCCTAGACCTAACCATTTCATTTCATAAAAATGGTTCACATGTGTGTCACATATAAATACTGCATGAATGTGTTCTGTTCATAAGTCAAAGACTTTCTGTTCTCAACTGTTTTTCATGTTATTCGTTTGGTGACAAATGTCTACTAATAGTCTGCTGATAGTCAATTACACATTACTTTCATGCTGTTGATCATATGTTGACATTCAGTGTAGGGGAGTAACTAGTTACAAGAAAGGAAATTATGTAATTAAATTACAAAATAATTGTAGCTGTAATCAGTTACTGTTACTAAAAAAAGAAAATGTGATTAAATTACAGCTACTTATGAAAATGTTATGACTACAACTGGGCTTACATCTGAATATTTCCTGTTAAAAGCTTTGGCTGTAGTGTTGAATAATATTCATTTTGTTGCTTTGCATGTTTTTGATGTGCACAATGTTTTCTTTTGCCATTTCCAGTCAAGGCAGTTTTGTAAAGTTTGATGGTATTCTGATGCTTTTGATTGGTCTCCTTTCGAATTTGCAGCGCCTAACATCTGACACTGCCTGGTTTAAACATTTCAAAATTGTTAATAGTTGAAAATATTCCTTAGAAATTTAGAAAAGTAATCAAAAGTGATTACTTACATTACTTTGATAAAGTAATTGAAATAATTACATTAATTATTACATTTTAAATAGTAACTAGTGATCTGTAACCTGTTACATTTCCAGGGTAACTGTCCTAACCCTGTTGACATCACACTGTTGACTTTCAACTGACAATAGTTGATAGTCAGCTCAGAAGATGCTGACTCAGCGTACAGTTAGTTGAGTATCAGTTAACAACCTGTTGCAACAAATCATATTGCCCGTCAACAGACACATTTGTTGAATATTAACTGGCAGGCTTTTGACATGCATCTAAAAATATACTGATAACTTGTAGAGTGTCAACAGATGGACTGTCAAAATAAAGTGTGTTGATTTTTGGACTTTTTAAATGATTACTATGGTCTAATGCAGGGGTTCCCAAACTTTTCAACCCACAACCCCCAAAATAACAATGTCAGAGACTGAAGGCCCCTATCCATCCTCCCCGGAGGTGGCATAAAATGTTGTGCACACACACCACTAGGCCTCTTCAAACACGGGCATTAACACAACACAAAAGAACAACAGCCTATATTGTTTTGTAGTATTTTAAGAAAGAATATAAGAAAGAATATCACCTCAATTTATACAATAATGGGTTAATTATGCAATATTAAATTATTTAAAATTTTTGTTTTTTGGAGGGCATCGCACAACCGTCCCAGGGGTCCCGACCCCCACTTATGTTCAAGAACTTTGAAAAAAACCCACCAAAACATCAAAAACGTCTCATTGAGAGAAGTTCTGCAAATGTCTCTACAGCCTTTTAAGTGTTTGAACGGCCGTCACATTACTATTAAAAGACACAAAAACCTTCAAGGAGAGCAACAAATGAAAATCAGTTACTCTCCAAGTTTACAGGTGCTCCACTCAGCCACTTCTCACTAAACTGAGTATGAGACTAAATGAATGACTAAATACTGGCAGACCACAATGTGAGAGGAAACCGTGGACCATCCACGGCAGGACAGAGTGGGTTTAAGGAAGAAGGTGACTCTGTGACAGCCCTGTGCTGGGGTGGCTGTTGGCCCGATGATCAGGGACAGGCTGACCTCCCACGCAGAATTAGTCATCTCTTTACACCACTTATTTTTTTCCACTAAAGACTCTTATTCAGCCCTCTAGCAACCTTCCTTCACATTGCTGTTCGTCCGCCCAGGCTTCTCCTCTCCCACACACACACACACAGAGTCAGCAGCCTCTAGACATAATCATTTATTGTTCAAATTTCCACAGGGATGCAGATCAAGGGCTGGTTAAATACAAACTTGCGTATTTCCACCATTATAGGATTCTATCTAACCAAACTAAATTGAAGAAATGCTTGGAATTAGACCGGTTTTAACATTAATACAACAGGCTGTTTTGACTAATTTATCTCTTCTAATTCTTCCCTTAAGGGACACGTTGCCTTTGTTTTGCTGTTTATGCATAAAGGCCTCATTTGCTTTTCTCTCTGTACGGCAGACTTCATGCAAACTGTAGAAACAGGAAACATTATGATTACTGCTACCTGCAATTCTAGCTCACTCATGAACACATGATGTAGAACAGCCAACGCAGACAGTCAGAATATATTTTCACTGAAACATCATGGACAAACAGCTTGTCGACTGCCAACATGCAGCTTCTCTCCATCGGCCATTCGTCTGGAATTGAAACTGCACATGCACTGTCACATCAGACGTCTATCAGCATTGCCATAGCACCCTCAAAGAAGTCTTTCAAACAGCACTCCTCTGCAGCAAAGCATTGATTTATTTTTTCTTCATATTTTTCTCTAAACACTCTCGCCCACGTACAGTGTGATGACAGATGTAAATACGGAGTTAAGCCAAAAAAATCATTTCAGTCTCCTTGTCAGTGTGACGTTCTAGTGTAACTCAGGGGCACAGCTAAAATAAAAACTGGTAAATACACACAGACACTGAAACACAGACTTCTATTTGCTTCGTTTTGGGCTTTACTTGTGCACTCCTGCCTCTCCTTCCCCTGCAAAGGCCCAATCACATATGGCTTTCTGAAATCTCACTCTGCCTCAAAACAACACTCAATGCAACAAAAAATATGCAAAAACAAAACAGTAGAAAAATCTCCTCCTCTTTTGTTTATTTCTGTTGTAGTGCCATGACTCATAAAAAAGATATTTCAAAACATCTCTTTTCCAACTAAGGTTGATTTCGCCGATATTGCACAGAGAAGCTCAGTTATATGAACAAACACGAGAAGCAAATAAGGGCTAGACTGTGATAACTGCCTGTGGTAATGCTTTTGCTCGGCAAGAAGGTAGATGTAAAGAGAGGTGGGGTCAGCGAGGGAAAGCTGTGACTCAGCCTTTCCTTGGTCAGAGAAATAAACAACTAAATACATCACAGGCGCTGATATGTTTAATCTGCTCGCAGGTACCAGACAAATACATTAACCTAAGCGAACAGTTCATATTTACTGAAAATGTGTTATTTCGAGCCACTCCTCAGGATGTGTGGTCGTTGAGGGTGCATTAGTGGATGGCTTTTGAGTCATATCACTGCTTACTGCTGAAGGCTATGCAAACAAGTGCTGGACACCAACAGCAACCAGCTGACCGTGCAGTCGGGGTATGTCGATACCACTGTGAGCCATACATGACCTGAGCACCTGCAGCTCAAACCTGCAGCCTCTGCAGAGTCATAATGCCCATGATAAACATGTCCAAATTCTCTGCGGCGAGCTGAGCCCTCCTGGCCGCTGATGGCAGAGGGAGTGTGACGGCAAGCACGGAGTTGGGAGGGTGCAAAGGAGACGGGAAGAGAAGTGATGCCAGGGACAATGAAAGGGCGTGGAGTCAAATTCCTGCCACATCTGGAAGGAATTGTACACAGTGGTTACAAAAGTACACTGGGTACTTGCACTCTCACTCACGTGCTGCTGTGCCCAGCACAGCCTCACCACAGTGAAGAGTGTGTGACTTGAATTTCCTTACAGGACTGCAAAATAAGCTATGCAAACAGCGCCATCTACTGGGCACCCGGCTTCCTGCATGGCTGGAGGAGCAGCTGAGAGAACAAGCCAGACTGACTGGAGTTTGCTTTGCTCACACGGCCGTCTGTGCGTGTGCGACTGGCAGAGGAAAAACATTTTTGTGGATCAGAGCCTCATTAACTTTCAGTCCAACTCCCCTATTAGTTTGCCTCCAAGAGCCAAATCAAATAACCACAATATGCTTTGAAATAGTTCCAGCCACTCAGAAATTCACTTTTATTGAGGTTCGGTGCAACTCCACCATTTTGTTTTTGTTCTTCTGTTTTACACGGAGCGTCAGCTTGACAGACTTTTCCACTTTGAGCTTAACTGTGATCTGCTGGGAAGATATATTCCGCTGTACAAACAAGGCAGGATGTTAATAAGAATGTGAGGCTGACCAGCATAAGACAATGTTATTAACAACAATTTAACCTCAAAAATGTGAACTAAAGAGGTTTTTCTTAAAGATAGGTCAGTAGAAAAGGGTTTTTAAAAAAGTCTGAGATCTTTAAATAAACCGAGATTATTGTATTTTTTCATGCCTTGCAAGACAAGAATTTCATTCTCAATGCTTTAAATGTTATATGTTAGGTTTTTGTGATGCAATTTTATAATAGGAGTAAAAGTGACAATGTAATGGTGAGGATTATTGACGGAACTGTGTCATGAATTGTATGTGGTAAAGAGAAAACATTTGTTTATTATATTGGTAAATGGACTGTATTTATATAGCTTTTCCAGTCTTTCAACTACTCAAAGCGCCTTTACAACACAAATCAGCATTTACCCATTCACATGCACAACCACACACTAACAGCAGGTGACCTCTCTACAAAGCACACATTCACACGCCAACGGTGCAGCCATCGGGAGCAATATGGGGTTCAGTATCTTGCTCAAGTACACTTCAACATGTGGACTGGAGGAGCCGGGGATCGAACCACTGACCTTGTGATTGGTGGACGGCCCACTCTACCTCCTGAGCCCCCAACTGTTCAATTTCAACATGGATCTATGGAGGAGAACTCGTTGCCAAGCTAAAAATCAATGGGGATCCAAATACATATAAACAGTAACATTGAGAGCTGGAATTAGAATCAAACTGAATTTAATCTAATCTAGCAAACATCTTTGTTAATCTTTGTTCATTTAATTTCAGTCATTTGCAGACATACTGACTGGAGTATATCATTGGTTTTGTCAGAACATTCTACATTAGCAAGCATACTGACAATGTTCGCAAAGTAATAAGGAGCTTATTTGATTTTATTAAGGATATTTAAATCTCCATTAGTTCAGTCTTAAATGGTTTAAGTTCTCACATCAGGCAAAGACATTTTTTGAAAGACATCCTCTTTCACTGATGTTAAAATCGGTCAATCTCTTCCCCCCTGATAGAGTGTGTCAAAAACCATGAATCAAACATCAGCTGAGAGCGAGCTCTGCTGTCCATAATTTATTCCTGACCACCATCGTATCACACGCAGTACTGTAGCAAGTACGGCGCTCTTCACAAAAACAGCCACTAGTGGGACACGTGAGACACATCACGAGAAAGACGGACATCTGAAGGTATGGGATGCATCACACCCGCCTCTGTTGCCAGGGAGATATGATGGTGAAAAATCACAGGATTCGAGTTGAGGAGCTGAGTCTTTGTAGGCAAATCACAAAAACACACAGGAGTTCATAATTACCTGACACGACGTGCTGCGACCTGGGGGAAGTTCGCAAGTTCTCAGGATCGACTGATGTCAGTCACTTTCTGCTGTGGCAGCCAACCGGCAACGGAGTGTTTATTTATTTATTTATTTACTTATTGACAGAGTCCTTCATCAATAAATGATGAGGATGGAGAGCAGTCGTGACTAGCATTGCACTCATCTGGAAACTCAGAACCCTCAGCCTTAAAAACACACAGATCGCCTCAGCGTGACACTGTGCTCATCAAAAACACTCATAAAGGAGCAGAGTTCAGTTCTGATTTATCATTTCCAGAAAAGTGACACAGAAAAAGAAGGCCATGCCATAATGCATCACATTTTTATTCTCCACATTTCAGCAGAATAAAAAGAGAAAGACACAACAGTGCATTAAATAAAGTGCTCCATACAATATGTCTGCGGCTGTCTGTGAAACACAGCATGAAGGGATTTGAAGTGTCTGACAACATACAGTGCTTTATCCAAGGACAAGTGGATTGCATTTGACTAAAGCCACCCACATTAACAGACGCTTTAATTCCATAGAACATATTCAAGGTCATCTTGCACTTTCTGGAACAATCGGCAAAGTCATGTCTTCATTACAGAAAGGCCCGCACGTTTCCCCTATGCAGCAAGACTTCCTTTCACGAGGCGGCGGTGAGAAGCTCCGTCATGGGAATTTGACATATGATCGTGCATGAGCTAAAACTGACAGGCTATTCTCCCAGTTGCATGTATTTTGAGCTGTGAACACATGCCGAGAACGTGAATGAATTTGGTTTGATGTGCTGTGCCGTGAAATGAGGGATTATTTATGGCTGGTAATCCATTTGAGGCGGGGCCGAGGGCTCGTCTGGCTTTAGCTCTGCTGGCTCAGAGACTGTCTGGACAAATCCCCCCTCTCCTTCCTCTGGTCTGACCTCCCTCCCGTCGTTAGCAGAGGCAGAGAGGCTTCTGACAGCCATGAGAACAGTCTAAGGCAGCGCTGGTCACGATGCGTCATTCCCCCTGACAGCCACAGGGGGCGCACTGGTTCTGCCCACACTGCTTGGCAGGAAGGCTTGGCTCTGATGCTTGTTTCTGCAGGCAGGCAGTGGGAGAGCATTAACACCAGAAATAATGAAGCATCAGAATCAGTTAGATTAATAGTAATAAGAAGCAATATGGCCACTATAACATTTATCTACACATCTGTCTTTTTATTTTTATTTTTTTAAAAATATGAAAAACGTATGATGAACATCAAGGTCAAGGTCATAACCACGCCTTTCAAAAAGATGTCCACATGCATGTCCTGCTGTCCTTGTGCCACTGGGTGTCAGTGTGGTGACACTCCTCAAACACATGCTGAACACCACCAGCTATTCTTCCCTCCCTCATTCCTCTGTCATTCACCCTTTTATCTCCTGCCCCTGCTCACCTGTCTGCGAGTGGGCCGCACAGGTTGGTTGTCAGGGTGATTGGGTGCCCACTTCCCCAGGCTCTGATTGGAGTAGAAGTCCATGGGGTAGACGTCCTTCCAGCCAACCTCCTGTAAAGCCACAGCTGCCTGAGAGGCAGAGAGACAGATATTCACTCGTAATGCAAACACAAAAAAGAACAGGAGGCTTGACAACCTGAAAAAGGCAAAACCAGCCTGACATCTGTGAGCAGGCCTTTCTGCTGTTCTTGCCCCTTTAATCCAAGTCAGTTCTTGCAAATTTTTGGCAAAGCAGCTGCAGCAATCGACAGACTGATAAGGAGAAACAACAGATGAGACAGGTGTCATAATACTAAGCTGGGGAAAACTGGCAGAGTTGTCATGTTATCCAGCTGCACGGCATGACAAAACAGCTGTTAGAGGAGAGCGACAACACTGCCATGACGCTGCTGTGACATAAGTGCAACACGCTCCATATGGAAGAGAAGTGAATATTGATTCTGAATAACAGAAAGAGCAGCCGAAATGACTGAACAGAGGAAATAAAACACGCACGCCGAATGAAAGAACAAATCTTCTGATTGTTCCTTTATTAATTCATCCAACTTCTCATTCATCTTGCAGACTAATTGGTTGTCGAGACCAAACTTTAGCGTCATACAATTTGAAATTATTTAGACAAGGTGAGGAAATGTGATGAAAAACAAATCGTGTTAACATTGAAAAAAGCTTGACTTTAGAGAAATCCGTTCAAAGGAGACATAAAAAATGCAACCTGAAACATAATTCATCATTGTTCCACAGCTTGTGCGGAGTGTATTTTGTTAGTATGGTGCACCAACACTGAGAAGGTGGTGTTCTGTTACATACTGGCTGCATCTTTAAATAGAAACAGGTAAACAACACTGTTTTTTACCTTCCTGTGAGCGAGAAACAAACAAAACAAAGGATGCAAACAGCAACAGCAGAGATCAAGACGTATACGTGTAAAGCCAACGGAGTTTATTGTTTCTATTGTTCCTTATTTTACAGGTGCAACACAGGCACACGGTGTATTAATGATTTTTATTTGGGGTAAAAAATGTAGTTTGTCTCATTTTGAAAAATAAAACAATAACATGATTTTCAACTATAATATCCAGATTTTAAAAATAAAATATATGGGTCAGCCAATGTCAGTAGTGTTTTCTCCAAAACAAACAAACTGCAATATGGGAAGAATCTTTTACTGTCTTATTTTTTTTGCCCTTTTTTCCCCCAAACATCCTTCCCTAGTCTTCTTCACTTACTCTTCTTCTCTCTCCTGCTCTTATTCTACCCGTCTCTCATTTCTTCTTACCCTCTGCTCTCCTCCTCTCTCAGCATCTGCCTCTCTCCGTGGAAGCTAGCTTCTCCTGCTAATCCCTGCTCTGACAGGAGAGCCAAGTGTGTCTTATTGACTATAAATATAACATGAGACGCACTGAAAATAAATGCTGCTGCCCCCCCCCACACCCGCCACCCTTCTCCTTGCTCACTCCACCCTCCCATCGCGTTCTCCTTCATCTTCATTGTGAATGCCACAGAGAAAAAGCACAGTGCGTTGAGACACATAACACTTATAGGTATTAGATGGGGGTGAATTAAGACTTATCACAAAAACACACACAGATGTATAGACACAGCTGGAAATGATTTAAATGCAGACGCTGCTCACAAAGCAAGCTCTGACAAAAAAAAAAAAAAAAGGGTTTAAGAAAACAGACTGCAGCTTTTCTCATTACAGCGAGGCCAATTTCAGACTTCACATTCCCCATTATAGATCTCAGCTGAACAACAGCTCAAAATAATCCTGACTTCGACCGCTAAGGTGAATGCTTTCATTGTTCTTAATGGCCACATTCTGGAATGTAGGTGCACCACGAGCGGTGCACAAAGACGTGCAGGCGGGAGAAGAAACGGCGACCGTTTCAAACCACAAACAGATATTCAAGACAGCAACTCCCCTTGCAGCCATTTCACAGGGATTCAAATCGGTGGCATATCTGTGAGGAAAATCATTGAAAGAATTAACAGTCGACATCAAATGCTAACCAGTCGAGTCACATAATCACACAAAACTGCCGAATCCATCACAAAGTTGCTACAGCAGCTGCAGCGGCACACAAACAAACACTTGCTTTGAAATGGATCTTTATGGGCTTCTATTCGATCTCTCTCTCTCTTTCTCTCTCTTCCTTTAGAGAAACAAGACAGTTGCAGGAGGCAGGGGGAGGGGGGTTGCTGTGTGGTCCTGGGGCCAGTAGGGGGGGCTGGTGTTCTTCAGATTTTTTTATGTGTGTGTGTGTGTGCTTTGGGCTTAAAGGCAAGGATAGAGGGAGAGAAGAAGAGGAGGAGGAGGAGGGGGAGTAGGCGCCATCTCCAGCACAAGCAGGCCTTGAGGAGTCCTACACATGGACCTTCGTACAATTGAAGGTCTGTGTGTGTGTGTGTGTGTGTGTGTAC
>JAQFJB010000023.1:19360198-19370513 GCA_029874875.1 Naso minor
ACACAGATGTGGTATTTGAAAGGGTGTTACGTCAGACTTAAAGACTGGATGGATGCAGGCTGACACAGCTGATCAAACAGAGGATGGGGGCTAAGTGATGAACGCTTACAGCTAGAAGATCCCAGATTTAATTCCCTGCCGGTGCAGGACCTTTGTGCATAGAGTTTGCATGTTCTTTATGCTTTGCACAAATATCCTCCCAATGTTCCCGTTTCATCCGATATCAAAACATCATGTACATATATATTTATTCCCCTGTCAGTGCCCTTGACCAAAGCACTTGCTTAGAGCTGGCCCAGCATACGCTCCTGATTCAAGTGTTGCCAATTGCTGGTGCAATTCAGCCCTGTCCATCTAAAACAAGCGAGAAATGCAAGGCAAAAAACACAAGTAGCAATTTCTCATGGGAAATATTCTAATCGCTCTATTTTGTAGAAAGCTGCATGTTCATATCATGTTCATTGCATGTTCATGAGGCCCTATCACTCAGCATTAAACTGATCCAGAAATTAAGTTTTGCAGGACTTTAAAAAAAAAATTATGTATCATTAGCAAATGAGCCTGAAGCATTCACTGAAACAACTATCAAGACCAAACCCGAAGAAAACAATTTACATGCTGCATCTGCACATTCCAGTTTGGAAAAACATGATTTTGCAACCACAGTACTGGCTCTTAAGCCCTGATCCTTGTGACATAAACATCGACTCTAAAAATTAAGATTACAAAACCCTTTTCTTCTATGGACTGATGAGGTCACATCCATCTAATCCCTCTTTCATTCATCCCTACGGCTTCCCTCCATCGTCTGTCATTCAGTTCCCTCAAGTCAATTCACTTTTTCCCTCCCGTCTCTTCATTTTCTCTGGCTTTTTGACTCCTTCCCTCGCTTCTTATGCTCCTTGTCACAATTTCTCTAAACTGCTGTCTATCATTACATCTCTCACTTAATTTTTGGGAACGCCTACTAATCAGGATTTTTCTAAAGGCTTAATGAATCGAGGTGGGTCTCAGTGATTGAGATGTCCTTCATATATCCTCTGCCAAAAACGACATTCTCACATTAGCTGCTATCATTCTCTCCTCTCTTGATAGAAACAATGGTTACATCAATCATCAATAAACACTCTGAACAAAGAAAGTCAAAATGTGAAATAAAAATGATAATGTGGCAACAGATATCTTAATGTTTTCAGGACAAAAAGCAGCTGTTTCATGTTGGATTAAGTGACATGTCTTCATATATTTTTGCTGGATTCACAGCACTTAATGATGCTTCAGAAGAGAGTGAGAAACAATTTCACTTCTCAGTGTCGAAGAATTTCAAATGATCCTTTTGTGCTTATTTTTTTTAAGTGTTATTCTTTCCAAATTGCTCATTGCGCAACTCCAATTGGTGTCCTTCAACTGCCAGAGCAATGTCTGCGGAGTTACTGTGAAAGGACATTTTAAAAGCATATGTAATATTCTTCCAATACATTCCTTGGAGGCTGTGCATAACATTACACGGCTCTCTGTGAGTGCAGTTCCGTGGACATGTGCAAGGGACTGTGCCGTCCACAATGAGAGCGATTATGGCCAGTCTGACTGCTTCCGTTGGAGACAGAACTGTGGGGAAAAAAGGGACGTAACCTTCAGCACTATACATTGCTTATCTCCTTCACACACTGCCGAAAAGAGGGAGTATGTGTTTGTCATTACTTTATAAATTTGGAATATTCAGAATAAGATAACACTGGTGGAATCAGCATCTTCTGCCTTCATCGGCGCTCTCTTTACTATCTTCACATTTCATTTTGATGTCAGAGGTCGGATATTAACGACAAACTCTCCCATTTTCCATCTGACCCAGTCTTGTCCAAGTAACAGCCAAAGTGACCTTTTTTTTCTTACTGTATCTCTAGAGGGAATCAATTTTATTTTCATGACAGCTCAGGCAATTTCCAAGGTGCTATCAGCCAAGATATCGCATTACACAGTGTCAGCACCTATCAGGATTTCCAGTCAGCTTGGACACGATGTCCCCCCAGATGAAATGTGATTAGCAAAGATAGAAGCGGTGGGTATCTTTGTGGTTCTCCAAGCTTTTGTCTGAGACGGCCACAGGGACAGAAGTGTGGCTAATTCACTTTACAGCCCCCAATGTAACTACCAGATACTACACTCAAATTTACCTGACAAAGCAGCAGTGTCAAGTCAGAGCTTGGAGGTGACCAGCACCGGCTCTCATAAAAATGCCTGGAATAGTTGCAAGGACAGTCTGGAGTTTGCCTCTTCTAGTTTCTCTCTCAACTCAGATGTATGTATCATTTTTAAAAGAGTGAGGGTGACAAGTATAACATTGAGGATTTAAGACAGTTTAGCTTTTTGCTGCTGATTTTGCATTATAAGCAACTATAACATATTTTAGCTTTGTAACAATATAACAAAGTGCAGAAACAAAATTCTCTACTCAAAATACAAATTTAGCAAAGGTTTCTTTTCTCCATCCTCATTTATTCCTTAAACAGGTCAGTGTTACTGTAGGTTTGTTGAAGATTTTCATGGATACGGTGTAAGCAATTTGCAGTGAGGTTTAGGGGTCCATCCACTAGAAAATTTGGTGTTTTAAAATAAGCAGATTTGAATCATTTCGTGTTATTAATACTAATATAGCTGATACATGATGTTGGAAAAGCTAAAGCAGACAACACATAAAAAATAATCAATACCTTCAAGACAAATTTTGCTAAAGATGTTCACTGGGAACCAAGCATTAGATCTACAAAAAGTTCAGTTAGTTTAATTAGTTTTGATATTCTCCACATTTCACATTTATTCTGCTTAGGTGGTGCTCAAACAGCTTGGGTGCAGCACCTGGAGGTTACGATGGTAGACGGGAAATGTGCGTCTCCATGTCTGTCTGTCCATGCTGTGCTGGTGGGAGGCAACAGAGAGGAGCAGAAAAACCTGACCAAAACTGACAGGCCGAGCATTTGCGAGTGGTTCCTGATGATGAGATATTGTCGGAGTTCAACATGCTTAAGGTTGGAAGTGAAGGGTGTGCCTGGTTGGAGAGCTAATTAGACGGCATAACGCTCCTTGGGTGAGCTGGGAGCTCATATATGACGGTGGTATATAGCCTGAAAGGGGGCAGAAGTTAGAGCTGATGATGAAGACACAAAACCAGTGCACATATGCACAAAAGCACATGCATATGCACATGTATAAATGCTGGCACAGACACATTCACCTACACACTCACGGCCAGATCTCCTGCTACAGCTCAGCTGCGCTGTGGGCGCTGTGAAGACTGTGACAATCTGAGGGCAAGAAGGCGTCGAAGGCTCCTACCAGGCTCCTTCCTAATGGTGGAGTTGACATTTAGCCTGGGAGGCTGTGGGCTGTGGCTGCTGCTCCCACAGAAATGATTCAACCTGCCATGCTGAATATAGAGGCATCTATTCTGATGGATGAAAACTGCCTCGGTGAAGGACTCAGAGATGTCTCTGGGCTGTGTGTGCATACTGTACCTTAATTTACCAACACACAGCATCTGACAAGACTGTTACCTGAGCCATCTAGGGGCTATGTTGACAGTTACCTTGGATAATACATGATGGAAAGAGACAGAAAACAGGTACAGTGTGTCAGCGGGATCACCAAGTGAGTGTTTTCCATCCCATGTTTGGTTAAATCATACATACAAGCAAAGAGCTCCTCCTGAAGGCTCAACAATGACCATCTCCAAACAAACTGCCTCCACACAGCTCTTCCCTCTGATCAGACCTGACTTTACACTGCTCCTACCTGCTATGGCAGTCCTGTTACTGCTGGTCACACATTTTTCAGACATTGTGTTTACACATTTTTACTATTTTAGAGTTCCAGAGAGCGTCAAACACCTGCATCACCACAAATCTGCCCCTTGTGCTAACTTTAAAGAAACTGTGTCAGTGACCCGGAAAAACTATTTTGTGTTTCACAGAGCCAGATCCAAACACTTGGTTGAGGCTACAGCTTGTTCAAAAAATAGCAAACGTTAACAAAAATCACACAAATTTGTAATTCTGTCTATGAGTTCACTTTTAAGAACTGGGAACCAATTATTGTAAAATTTGGTGTATAAGACGCACTTTTAATACCTTTTTTTTTCATCTTAAAAGTGGGGTGTGTCCTATATACCAGTGCGACCGACGCACCAGTATAAAATGCAGAGCAACGAATTTTATTGTGTGATGGTATTTTACCCAAAAGGTGGCTCACAAATTGACATAATTGAGCTGGAGCCTTGTCATAAACATGCACCGTCATGTCTGTCAGTGCAGCCACAGTCAGCTATCAAGGTTGGTGCTGGCTGAGCTTCACTGCAGTCTAGCAAACTCTACATGGTGAAAACAGATGGTAGTTACGAGATAGAGCTCCACAGCTGCACAGACACTGCATATTGCAGCCTTTGCTGTATGCAACTGAAAATTGCTTTTGTTATTTTTGAAGGAGAGATGTGTTTTTGTTTTTATGTTACACTCAAAGCAGGTCGTAAAGCAAAGATAGACAAAATAATTTGCATATCTGTCGAATGTGTTTCAACTGAAAATAAATTGAAATAGCGTTGAAATAATTTGTACACACATTTTTATTAACAATGAGCCACAGAAAAGTTTTTTCCCCTCCAAAAGACACCCAAAAACAGACTGCATCTTATATACCGCTGCAACTTCATTTGGGATTTTACGGTACTTTGACGAGTAGCATAGATCCATATTAGCAACAAAATATTGGCATCTCTTAGTGTAAAACATGCTAACAACAGCAGCGAGGATATGCTGATCTCAGACAGCTATAATGTTTATCGGTCACACTACTTGAGCACAGTGAGAGCAAACAGGGATGCCACAAGATTTGTAAAAGTTTGGTTATAAATCAAAGTATTGGGTGAATTTTATTTTACCTCATGTTGGCACTGATCAAAGAGTTAAGGAATAAAAATCACCAAAGTTCGAAACAATTTATCTAACAGTTGGTCAGATGTCAGAATCTTCAATGTCAATTTCACAGTGGTGCTGTTATTGCCATGTGATGCCATTGTGACTGTTTAGAAAGCGCTGTCTGACATGTATGTAAAATGTCACACTAAACGTTGACGCTGCTGTGTTACGCGTTGAGCCTGTCATGCCTCTTTAGGTGCCACAATCTAAAAACTGTACACCGAGGCGGCATTATGTCAGCGCTGCTTACTGGAGAGAGAGAGAGAGAGAGAGAGAGCGAGCAGGTACAGGAAACTACAGCCCATCACGATGTTTATACTGTTCACGTCGGTGACATACCGCAAAGATATAGACACTGAATCTGCCGTTTAAGAAATAATGCTGCTAGTATAAACCTGTATGACTACGAAGTGATCACTTTTACTGTCTTTGAGAAAAACCTCATGTCACAAGAGAAAGACAGGCGACAGGCCAAATCTTTAAAATGACTTCAGCCATGCTGCTCACGTGGGCTGTGTGGCTTCTCAAATCTGTTAACACTGGCACCAAACTGAAAAGCAGGAGGTCCAGAGATGCACACACGGTGTGTGATCCGGGCCTCTTGGCATCCAACAGGCAGCCACACATGGAAGCAGACCGATGCTGGCGTCTTGCTTCAGACATTTGGAGGTTTTATATGAATGGCTGTCATTTTTTTTGAACTGAAAAACATTCTTGACAAGCTCTCACATATTTAAAGTTATTACGTAAGACACATTCACCATGTGCAGTGTTTTACAAATAAAGTATTTTTCTTTTGAGCCTTTTTGGGCCACATCTTCCTGTTATATGATATGATGTTGTAACTCCATCAGTTCGGTGTCTTTGAATGCTAGACACCATTTTTGACGGTGCTTTCAGCTCGTTACAAATTGCAAATCCCCTGACTCATCACTGTACACTTCATCTGCCAGTGCTGGTTGGCCATATTTGCCAATGTGCAGGCTTAGTCACAAGTCTATCTTTATTTATAAGGCCATTTTTGGGAAAGCTTCCTTCCTACTCTTGTTTCTATATTAATCAAAAATGTGGGCCTCATTATACTGTAGTCTGAACACCTGCAGCGTTTTTTGCTGACTGTTTGGAAGAAACTAGAACTGAAGGAACTGGTAACTGTTGAAAAGGTTTAGGGAAACTGCTAAATCAAGAGAAAATTAATATTCTGGCGACTCTCAAGGGTTTAAGATGGACATTATTCATTTTTATTTGACCAATCCTTACCTTTCTGTCCTGCTATCTTCCTCTACTTCTCTGTTCACTACTTTTAAATGCATTTCACAACAAAAACTTAAATCCAATGTTTTCTACTTCTGGTTTTTATTGAGCTGTGTTATATATCATGAATCTCTTGACAAACAGGTTGAGATTATAAAAGCTGAGTGAGTATTAAGATCATGATGCTTCCCATGCAGTCCTTAAAACTCATCCAAACATTTTTTAACCTCACTTTCAAAGTGCAGAACTTGAGCCTTTGTAATTTGAAATGAACCACCAGGCAGGCCCGAATCTCATTACTGAAAGACTAAAAGGGCAGATGACGTCAGGCTGAACAGTTAGGAGCCTTTCTTTTGTGTACAAACACTGACCAAAGGACTAAACTGACCTTTGCATTGGCATGTGGCCAGAGCAGTTCAATCTAACAGCAGATAAAATATGTAAAACAAGAGCTACCGCAGAGCGCCCTCCCTGCTTAGACAGAAAGAGTGAAAAATGTGATTGTAGCCACATTAAATACATGCTGTTAACTCCTATTAGAATGCAACAATACATGAAAATAGTGCTGCATGATTTTTTTTTGTAATCATCAGTGCAATTATTTGGACTGATATTGCATTGCAATATGATTTGTGATATTAGGGGGGATGATCATTTCTACATCATTATTCTCATTTTGATTCAAAACATATTAAAATATCTCCGGTGTGATTTTTGGCAGGGCTCTGGACCAAACAAAGATGTTTTCCGAAGTCTGTGGACTATGATGTGTCGGCCAGGACACCTCTGCAGCACCTTTGTGTGATTTAAAACTTACAGTACTCCATATTGTGATTTCAATTTAATTTCAAGTAACCATGCAGACCAACAGGAAGACACATTTTCTATTTATTATCAATCTTTAGCTAAAATTCTCTGCAAAAGTTAAACTATGTCTGTGACATTTTTAATTCAATTTGCTTGAAAAAAATATATTAACACTTGAAAAGTCAAAACTGTTCTTTGTTTTCGTAGTAATTGCAATTTTAGATAGACTTGGTTGATTAGAGGTATGAAATATTAAATAAAGCATCTTTGCTTCACAATATCTTTGCCTTTATTACACTCAGATGTGCAGTCGCCACGCATTATAATAGAGCTTCTTTTTCTAACATAAAAATGTGAAATTTTTGTTCATCTTATTAGTATCGCCCATGGGAAGAAGGAAATGATTTGTTCTTAGTTAGAAAAAATAAAATAAAATTCAATACTGCGATGTGCATCCCGTGTGTTGACGTTCTTTGGTGCATAAGCTTGTCTGAACCTCTTAAACTGCAAATAAGCTCTGTTTCATAATGTGATCAATTAAACTTATTTTATTTCACTAATTATAATACAGGAAGTCCTGGATATATGTGTCAGAAACAAACAACAATAGCACGATTAAAACAAGTACATCTTTGTGTTGTGATCTCAGATATTCACAGGACTCCTTTGCAGTCTGGGAAAAGAATGTTTCATTTTTCACTGTTGGATTTTTTCTTAGAACAACTGGAGTCCTTTGGCCTTGTGTGCTCACCAAATTTGTCATTCAACCACCAAACATCAGAGTACAAGGCCTCGGATTAGGTTACAGGCCAACATCTCCATGTCGAGGCCCAGTGCACAGAACATTAAATGCTGGTTCAGTCAGCAGGATTAGGACATGGTGACAGCCACACACACCCGGCTTTCTGCTACTCTCTTTATATTCTTCCATTGTCACAAAAGCAGCAGCAGTAAATACTGAAGTAAGTTCATAAAAGTATTTTTCAAAGATAGAATGAGACAGCTGGCATACCATCAAAGGCAATAAAACATATGGTGCAGTGACAGCACATGCATCACTGCCTGCCTGCACAATTTAGCAATTCTTTCTCTTATTCTGAAAGCTTTTAAAGCAGAGTTCAGAAGTATTTGAAGTTTTATGACTATGTCAACGCTGGCAGAGTAAAGAATGAAATGAAATGGCATAGAGAGAATCAGCTAAAGGAGAAATATGTTATAAATGAACTGCTGCTGTACATGTGGGGACATGGTGATGTAAATTGCAGACGCCAATCAAGTTTGCATGTGTTTGAAAGTGCACAGGTTTCTGTAGCCTGCATAGCTTGCCTTGACAACTTATATAAGATCTGAGTGTTTATGGGTGCAAACATCTGCAGAAAAGTAATGAAATGTTTATTGGTTCTACTTAAGGATTTTTTTTCCTCACAGATACATATCTGATATCTACATGCCTCTCATAGCCGATATCAATTAAATAACTGACAATCTACCAGTTTTATATTTTAAAAAGTTTATAAGCAGCAGCTAATGCACACTAGGGGGTGGGAAAGGCTGAAGTGTAGCAAACAAATATGGATAATCTGATATTCCAATGCTCTGACATAACCAAATGAAACCAGTACTCTCTCTCTCTTCCCAGAACCTTGTGAAACATTTCTGCTAATTTCAATCATGTTGTCTTCTTCTGACACTACAAAAAATATCCACACCAACAACAAAATATTTGGGTCTTTATAGAACGCGGCTGACCTGCAACAGTTTGTTTGTCATTAAAGTTAAAGGTACTTTATTGGCCACATGTACAGCATAGAGTGAAATTTGGTCTCTGCATTTAACCCATCCCTGAGGAACAGTGGGCAGCCACAGCACGGTGCCCGGGGAAGCAAGGAAACATCTTGTTGCACTTGATCTCCTTCTACAACTTCTTCTTTTTAATGACTTTATCAGTGGATCTCAAACTAATTTTCAAGGTTTATATCGCCACTAACTGTTTTTAGAATATGTAGATGCTGCACTTAAATCAAAAAAAGCAATTTGGCTTCATATTTTCAGCTTAAATTTATACTCCAAAACAATAAATAGACAATAACATACAAATTTCTACTGGTCATTACTGTAGAATATATTGTAGTTGAATTTATTGGCTGGTTTAACAGGCACATCTACCTAAATTGAACGCAGTTCAGTCTAGCAGCCTTGGACAAAGCCCTACCTTAAAAGCAAAGTGATTTGCATGATCATGTCCTTTCTCCTAGTTGATATATACAATAAGAGACGGGCAAACAAGAGAGAGTGTTTGAAAGAAAGTGCAGTGCCCGTCACATTAGCATGGTACACTGTAAAAGTGAAATGTGGGTATATATGAAGGGTGCGCTTTTTGGCCTAAGTGCATTAATCGCAGTATGGCCATAATTCAGAGCAGCTTGTCCTCATTAAGACTTAGCACTCCCTCCCACTGAAGCGCCTTACTCTGAGGCCAGCTTAGCCCTTTCATCCCCATTTTGATATGGACCTCAGCCCTGTCTCTAGAGTACGAGAGACTGTGGCAGCGATGGTGATGGCAGAGCCGGCCAACCCTTGGGACCTCTGGTAACCCTCCACATAAGCTTTGTGACACGAGGTCAGCTGCCTGCCATGCCATTACCAAAGGTTACTGTCATTCACTCTCGCCAAACACCATCCTTTAATCATATACTTGATCCACATCAGTAAGCTGTGTGCCCATTTGCTACATTTAATCAATGCAACATTTAGCTTGGTTGTTGCCACAGTGAAGTGCTCTGAAATGGTAGCCGCTGCATGTTTTACAGGAGATACCTGTGTTATGTCATGTTTCCTTTTTCAGTTGCTGGAACTGTTCACAGGTTTCGCAGCTGAACATTCTGGTTTCTCCCCAACAAGCAGTTTCCTCTGACGGCGCAGATTAAACATCCAAAAACATTTTTTCTACAGTTGGTTAAGCTTTTGAATGGATCAGCCAAATTCTGAGCTCTTGTGTTGAGATTGTTATCAGAACTATTGTGGCTTCTAGTAGAGATGGTCCAGATTCATTGGAATCGAGATTCATCGCGATGTTTAACATGACGATTTGGCATCGATTATTTAGCGTCGATGCTTTGCGCAGAAAAAAAAAGAACCAAAGATATGCGACGCACACGCTGACGGGACAGTTTAGCGACTGGGACAACAGGAAGCAACAACTGCGTCGTGTGAAGCCTTGGAAAATGGCAACCGCGACGCCGCTTCCTGCTCTAAAAGAGCGTTTAATAGTGTCGCCACCCGGACTA